>VMRK01000189.1:0-34064 GCA_016801395.1 Leptodermis oblonga
GAGATAATCCTTGTGATCACCAATGGATACAGTGTGGCCACTCTTTACTGCTTACTGCTGCTTATGGAGTGGTGGAATTTCAGCATCTAGTTTTGATTTAGACCTCTTTATCCCCGTTCCCCCTTTATGGATGATAACTTTTTTTTACATTTGATGAAGCAGACAATAAACTGATAACATCAGATTCAAGAAAACAGACAAACCTTATAATACTGCTTAAAACAGAGGAAATTCTGCAGGCTTTGAGTTTGTCAAGACCAACAAATCTGATGTTGAATTAGTTGGCTGAAGGTGCATAGCCACGAGTGTACTACCTTCATCTCCGGGAACTAGTCAGGGCACCGGCTTGCCCCGGCCTAGTTCCGCCACTGTGACCGAGTACATCCCAATCGCGAAGGATAGATACCGTAAGGGGACTTGCAAGTATGAGACCTGCAAAGTAAATTTCTCCTGCAAATTATGTGCAATGTAGCTAGCGAAGAAAATAACTGGTGCCTATACACAATTAACTTTGCAAATGAGGGAATAAAGTATTGCTAACCAAACAGATAGAGGGGCAGAAAATAAAAGGATTTGAACTGGAAAATGCAACCAGACTACTGCTAATTGATGATTCTTTAAGCTACGAAAAAATCACATAAATTATAATTTGTCATCTTAAAAAGAGAAGAGGACAAAATAATGGCCCCACCCTTAGAATTCAGTACTGCTGCCCCAGAGGATAGGGATCTGCAATTTGGAGAGCAGATATTTACCGGATGGATATAAAACCTCTTCCCCTTTGGAAGGAAATGATGCTGAGTGGACTTGCTGTAGCTCGTGCTCTGATGAAACTGACTCAAATATGCAAATGTTGAGAGGATTGTGTTACAGAATCAAGCATTCATACGTACAAGTATTTGAATAAAATTGCCAAGTTTTTATGGAGTCTCTTTGCTTCTGACTCCGATTGACGTTTAGGAAGAGCGTATATTCTGTTTCTCTTGTCATCAGCTTCCTAAAGCCACAAATGTTCTACTTTTCTAATGTACTAGAGTAATTGTTTTTTGGCATTGAGGCACAAGCACCAAATCTTAGTACAGGACGACCTTAATTTAGTTTCGGTTCCATTTATTTTATGCAATCACTCCAAATTTGGGCTCATGTCCCACTTTCGTCTCCAAATTGAAATTGTTTTCTTTCAGTCTTCAAACTTGGCCTCACGTCACACTTTCGTCCCCGAACTTAAAAACTGTTTCTCTTCAAGTACTCCCAAATTTGGATTTTCTATTTCCATGTAGTCCATCGCCGAAATTTTGATCAAAACCAACTCAACCCACATAACATTGAAATCTTATAGTATAATGCAGGTGTTGACAAAGTTGCAAACATATTTTTTTGGCATTCGCAACGAGCGTAAGCAGCCCATTTCGAACAAGGATGACCATGAGTGTTTTCTGACAAATGTCAATGCAAAAAGTTAATAAATTTTCAATTCTACCCCTTTATTTAATTGATATCATTTAATTATATTAAACATAATGTCATATCTAATGCACATGCATTACATCAATTTTCAGTTGATATGTAGTTAAACGAGAATATATCCTTAATTTGTATACATATGTCAAAGGGGACACTTGCAAGTTAATTCGTTAGGGCATTTTAAGAGACAAAATGGTGTCGATCCAAATGCAGCAGACGTATGATAAATATTAATGCTTAATCAAGACACAAACAAATGAATTGTTTTTCAATCTCTTCCCACTTGTCTGATTATTTAAAATCAAATCATCATATTGGGTCTAGTAACGGCTGCTTCGTTCCCAATGTCTCATGTCATCTTGGTTAATTGGTAAGACTAAGATGTCACCATTAATCTGACAATTAGATGGCGAAGGTTTTTGTCTTCATTGAAGAAGGAGGATATTAAAAGTTACCTGCTTCTGCTTCAAGCTTAATAAAAGGCCCTGATTATTTTTTATAAAAAAGTTAAACAAAAATGATTGGCCTTTGCTTTTGTTTTCTTGTGGTATTGGTCCAACATCTCAATTGACCATAGTGTTTTTTTTTTTTATAATCTTAATTTTTGTTTGTTATTGAGATGGAGAAGGTGGTTGACTTCCAAATATTGCTGTAAGCTAGGAGAGAGAACGAGCACGTTCAAAGCTTTTTTGGTTGTTGAAACCGGGAAGGGGATACAACTGTAGAAGTACTTCAACATTTAGAAGAAATTAATTAACATCGCGCTTCACTGTACTGCTCTTCCTCCATTCATTTCTATTTGATGTAAGTTTATTTTTTTATTTTGTTAATTGCATGTTTAAATTTACATATTATCATTACCTGCTAGACAATGTGACTCTGGAAGACCACTCACCAGCTCATTCAGCCCCCATCCTAAGTTCAAAACAGCCACGATCCACCACCAAAGTCAAGCCGATCAAGAGAATGCTCGGCCCAAATCAACCGCGTAGAGTTCCGACGGATAGTGAACTCATAGCCCACATGCCTACCGCAATTGCCCCTTACCTTTCAATCTTACTATCCACACGAGCCGCATAGTGATCGTAGTTTCGAAGATGATGAGGTCTATGGCCTCTGGGAAACAGATGCTGAGAATGAGGATGAACAAGTAACACAACCACGAAGAGGTCGAATGCCAGAATCGTTCGTTGAGTACGAACATCGGAAGCTGCGAGACAAGCCCAAAATAGACTACCGCTAATTCAATAAACATGGGCACAAATTGTGAGGTGTAACAGCCGGGTTCATTTACTTTTCTTTTATTTTCTTGCATTCTATTTTATCTTATTTCTATTAAATAAGACGGGTAACCAATCCCACTTTTAAATTAGAAAAAAAAAATCAATTTGAGTACTTCAATTGAATTCGAAATTTTGAGGCTATTTATTTTTGTTATTCATTTGAATCGAAATGTGAAATTTTGGATAGGTTTTCAATTACGAAAATTAGGGATTTTGGATGTGAATGTACTTTAGAAATTCAATTAGTGATTTTTTGGCTTGGATCTGCCCTTGACTGCAGGACACCATTTCAACTGCCCAATCTAGCTGTTGAGTTAAGACTTCTCTATAGATATGCAACAATTCCACATTCCTGAAACTTTTGAGTTGTTTAGTAATACTCCCTTCATCCCATTAAAAGATTCCAAGGGTACAATTGTTTTTGAGTCATGTGGCACAATTCGAAATTAACATAACTATTTATTTGGGATAGATGGAGTACATTTCAGTTGCTAAACGTACATTCATGTGTTGTATGTTTTACTAGTATGTTATGCAAATAGTTGATGGATTTACGAACAACTTGCAACTTAATGTCCTATAGATTGAGTGTTGAATCTGGTTTTGGCTTTTCTATGGTTTCTTTGGCAAGTTCAATGTAATTCTCTTTTGCATGAAATGATCAAATTAAATACATCCTCCTTCTAATATAAAGCGTACTCCTATTTCTAGCTACACCTTATGACTCATAGATGATATATTGTGACGGGGCATGTTAATTGCAGGACCTGTTTTACTAAACACAGGACACTTATTAAAATTTTAAGTGGCGAAAAAACAAATATACCCTTGATAGTTTCTAACTTCATAAAAAAAATTTACTCCACTTTTTTTTCACTAAGAATCGCCTAGGCCAGGCGATTTTACCTTGGAAAATCGCCACAAAACGGCGTTTTTTCCCAGGAAAAAACCGACCTGTGGCGATTTTCCCTAAAAATCGCCTCCCCGGAGCGATGAAATAGAAATACATTGGTGTCCTGTGGCAAAAAAATCCCATTTAATCGCTCGGCGAAGGCGATTCTTTGCGAACAGGGCGATTCTATTGAAAAGAATCGCCTGATCCTTAAAAAGCATCGCCTGGATCGGGTGATTCTTTTAAAAAGAATAAAAGAATCGCCCCAACCGGGCGATTCTATTGAAAAGAATCGCCCGGTTGGGACGATTCTTTTTAAAAGTTGTTTTTTTCTTATTAGTTCTCCCAGTTGGGGCGATTATTTTAGGAAGAATCGCTCCGTCCAAGCGATTTTCTTGGCAGTTCGTCGGAAAATCAATTTTCCAGCAAATTAATACAGAATTTGACATAAAATTTACACAAAAAAGCTGGAAAACCCATGAAATAGCCAAAAACATTGCTAAACACATTACTAATACAGAATGGAGATGGAGAAGGAAGTTGGAAAATGGAAAGGGCAAAAAAGTAATTTCAAGTGTATAATTTTTAAAAAGTGTCCTGTGTTTAGTAAAAAGTGTCCTTCAATTAACAATTTCGATTGTGACTTGAATATATTTCAACAATTTTTACAGGTCTTTGGTGAATTTGGTCTCAAGCATTAGTAAGGAAGCTAAACCTGCATGCTCATGAAAATAAAATCAACAACTTCATTGAATCATTGGTACGTATTATACCTAGCTATATGCCTGTTGAAATTGCTTCAGTTATATAGTCAATTGAACCTAAGACAATTTAACTTGGATCCATTGATACTCTTGGCAGACACATAAGTGAGCTTCTGAAACATGATCCCAAGTCAATTGCACTAGTCAAACATCTTATTGAGGACGTTATGTTGCACCAACTCTCCTTGAAATCTTCCCTTGTCAAAGTAAATGATTCAGATGCTGAGCAAGAGGGAGAATTAAAGGATATTTGGAAGCATACACTACACCAAAAGGCCTTAGGGGAGGCGGGTCCTAAGGGCTCTAGCGTGCACCCGCCTCCAGTGCGGACGCCTCCAAAAGGAGGGGCCCGCACCCGCCTACCCTGTGAGGGGTCATTGGAGGCGGGTGCATGTTGCACCCGCTTCCATTAATGGTTATTGGAGGAGGGTGCAACATGCACCCGCCTCCAATAACCCTTCCAATAAATTGTTATTGGAGGCGGGTGTCCGTTACACCCGCCTCCAATATTCTCCCAATAAAAAATTAATTTTCCATTCTTTAATTTATGGTTTCGGTAGGAACCGAACTCGTACCGGCGGACTCACTTGACTCTTGCACATTAAATTTACCACTAGGTTACATATACTCATGTATATGAAGTTAAAATCGAAAATATATATTTATATATTTTCTTCTAAAACTTGCAGTTTTTATTGCCTAAAAATTTATCTCCTTTTTTCAAACTTATTTTTAATTCTCAAAATTATCCTAATAAATTATTTTCAACTTTCAACAGCCCAAAACAAAATGAATTTTCGAAACAATATTGATTAAAATTTGGGAATATGCACCCGCCTCCAATAAACACGATATTGGAGGCGGGTGTTTGTATAACATGTCTCCCAAATCCAGGTGATTTCCAATGCTGTTGAAACAGAAAATCCTCCCCAAATTCCATCCAGGACGGTATCACGAGATACTACCGCAGAAATCAAGGAAATGGTGGTTGATCTTGATGATGAAGAAAAAGTAATTGTTGAGTGCCTCACTAGAGGATCCGTGCACCAAGATATTGTTTCCATTGTTGGCATGCCAGGAAGACAACTCTGGCTTGAAAAGTCTTCAACAATCGGAATGTCACGTGTTATTTCCATCGCTATGCATGGTGTACTGTTTCACAAACATACTCCAAGAGGGAATTGTTGCTTGATTTATTAAGTCATACGCCTTTGCTAACTGCCGATATTAGTCAACGGGATGAAGATGATCTCATGTCCAAGTTACGTTGGTACTTATTGAGAAACAAGTATCTCATTGTTATGGATTACGTCTGGGACACTACTGCCTGGAATGACTTGGAAAATTGCTCCCCCGATGATAGCAATGGAAGTAGAATTCTGATAACTAGTCGTCATTGGGATGTGGCCACAAAGATCAAATCTGACAGCGATCCACATTCCATTCGTCTATTTTCAGATGTGGAAAGTTGGATGTTATTAAAAAAGAGGATATTTCAGGTTGAGGTTTGTCCTGGAGGATTGTTGGAAACTAGAAAGAAAATCGCTCAGCATTGTCAAGGATTACCTCCTGCAGTTGTTGCAATAGCTGGTCTCCTCCAAACAATAGAAAGGAGCAAGGATTCCTGGGAAAAAGTCTCCAAAAGCTTAAGCTCAATAATAATTAATAATCCTGAAAATGGGTGCATGAAGATTTTGGAATTGAGCTACAAGCACTTGCGTGAAAGGCTAAAGTCATATTTTCTTTATTTTTGAGTTTTTCTTGAGGACAAAGATATTTCTGTGAGCAAGTTTATGCGGTTTTGGATTGGAAAAGGATTCATACAGGAAACTGAGTCGAAGAGCTTAGAGGTGGTTGCAGAAGATTATTTGCTGGAGCTGATTAACAGAAGCCTAGTAAATGTCTCCAAAAAAGATTCAATGGAAAGGCCAGAACCTGTGGTCTTCATGACCTGTTACGTGATCTGTGTCACTTGATAGCAAAGGAAGAGAGCTTTATACAACATGTGAGTAGCAAAGACAAACCGTACTCATCCTTCCCTTATTCAGATGATGATGTGGAGTTTGATATTAAGAATCAATTAGCTCCAGCAGCATTCGAGAGCTACAGATTGAGCTTCTATTTGAAATGGAGACATTTTATTGATTCCAGACCTTCAGGTCAGGTAGTTCGATCCTTAACATTCTTTGTCTCTTTTTATTGGAGCCTAAATGTCCTAATGACATTTTCATTTGTCACAAGTTCAAGTTACTTAGGATTTTGGATTTGGAATATGTCATGGTGAATGGCTTACCTGATGAAGTAGGACTAACGGTTCGGTTGAGATATTTAGCTGTCAATGGTTTTATGGAGTTGATTCCAGCATCAATAACCTACTTGTGGAGAGTTGAAGCCTTGGTTGGGAATGGATTGGGACATAAGGTTATCTTATCAGAAACTATTTGGAGTGTGGAAAGGGTAAGGCATCTTCGTGTGAACAAACATGTGAGTTTCAAGAGCATTCCCGGTCTTGATGAACAGGTTTTTCTTTCCCTTCCTTTTTATCAAAATTAGTTTTCATAAAATGTTTTTGTGAGTTTTTCTAAAACTCTTAGTTCTTCATTGAACTATAGAACTTATCAAGACTTCGTCTTGTGGCGTTCAACACTTATCAAACAATCTTTGGTGAGTTGTTCATGGCGTGTTTATACCGAGGTTCTCAACACTATACACTCGTGGGTCGCGGTCTTCTATAATAAGGTTCCGATTGTCCATTTTTGGCGGGTCGAGGTTTCACCAAAACCACCCTAGCAACCCTTAGAACGATCAGCTTTCGCTTTGTGATCAAACCCTCCCGGGCGAGATTACATCAGTCGTTAAACCTAACATGTCCTTGCAAACCCAAGACTCCACTATCACATTTTTAACTTGGCCTGACACTCCACCAAATAAGGAGTCGACTTCACTACAGTTGATCTGCTCCAATTTAAGAGAGCTTTCAACAATCCCATGATCACTTTCATCTATGTGATCATTATCCCCACACTAGAATGACGCTTGTCCTCAAGCGTGAAGTGAAGAACTAGAGCATACCTATTAATTCAGCAATGCACTCATACTTGCTTTCGCAATTGATTCAGACATAAAAAACACAGACACAAAATAGAACAAAACACACAAGACTCTTTGGACTGACTCGAATAAAAACAACTACTATCACTTTGACTCAAAATAAGACTCAAAACAAGACTCGCAAATCTGCCTTTTCTCTTTTCTGGAACTTACTCACACCACAAAATCAGCACTTCAATTCATATGCATGTGTTCTATTTACTTCACAAAAACAGTCCTTCCATTAGCTAAATCCAAAAACATGCAATAATTCCCAAAACAGCACTCTATGGTCAGTAATGCACACAATCTCACATTTTTCAGAAAAAAATCAGGATAAAAATAAATCCTAATCTAGCCAGAATCATACATGCTTGATAGCCGACCATCGCCATAGTATAGAAGGAATAGATACACAGCAGTTAAGAAACAACCTTCTAATCAAGGGACGCAACATAAGGCTTGGGTTCGAACCTTTGGACAGATCCTAAGGGTTCTAGGCCACTTGCAAAAATTTCAAACCCAGTGTGTTCTCAAAAATTAAACTTCAGTTGCTGAACCTTTCTTTAGAATTCTTCACAGCCCCCTTTTGTTTGGGAAAACTGGCGCCTGTTTCATTCAGCATTTTTGCACTTTGTACGAACTATGGCTCACAAATTCAGCACTTTAAATTTCTACCCAGCATATATCACAATTTCAGCACTTTGCAGAATTTCAAAACATCAACATCTATTTTCATTCTTTCTTGTTCTCTTCTTTATTTTCATTCTTTCTTTTTCTCTACTTTCCATGGGCTTTTTAACATTGGGCACATATATACATTGCCAAATAATCCACACATATTGTTTAAACATTGCACCACTTGACTTCATTCATAATTCAGCAATTCAACACATTGGGGGGTAGAAAGGATTTATCACAAAAATTGGTCTTGGCTTATTTACTGACTAAAGAAAAATACATTTGTGTACAAAGGCTTCAACTTGGCTTCTAGGGATATAACAAGGTAGGTTAAGAAAGCAAGCCAAAAGTGGTTAATCCTAAGAAGATTCCCCATCATCCCGCCATATACTATTCATACCATCTTGACAGTCTGACAGGCAAGCAAATGATTCTCCCCGAACAATTCAGCATTTAGGCTCAGTACAATGGCTTAAGAAAAGGGAAAACATGCATATTTTCAGATTTAACTAATTCAGGACTTCACAGATTAATTTTTCAAAACTTCAGCATGCATACTTCATGTCATACTTCATCTATGATGCATATTTCAGATCCAAATCAGATTAAGGCAGCGACACTTGACTCACAAACAGGAAAAAAAAACAAAAATTTTAGGACAAATGTCCCTACATCCCCACACTTAGACAATTGCTTGTCCCCAAGCAAACACAATGAAACACAGGGGATGCACAATGACACAACAGTTAGGAAAAACATTAATCAGCCCTGCAAATATCCCCACACTTAAAGAAAGCTTGTCCTCAAGCGCGAAAAAGAAAGAACAAAATGCAGGGCTAAACACAGACAAAGAAAAACAAACATAGAAAAAACTAAAACTCAAAATAGCCAACAAGACAAACAAAAATAGAAAAAACTTACCTAAGGGGGACGGAAGGGAAGGTGGTGGGTTCTCAAATTTGCAAGGGGTCCCTACAGTTTTAGGACTTCACAATTTGGCCCCCTAATTTGTAACTTATGGCCCTTCTGGCTTCAAAATTCACTCCTCCAGTCCCTGTAAAAAAATAATTAAATTGTGAAAAGACTAATAAAACAAATAAAAAACAACTAAACAACTTTTTTTTCATTTTTTACTTTTTTTTTATACTATTTTTCTAAACTATTACAAAAAACTAGGTTGCCTCCTAGTAGCGCTTTTCTTTAATGTCTTGGCTAGATGCAACTTCAGCTCTTGTTAATGATTAGGAAAGCTCCACAGTGAATTTTGTTCCACTGTTCGAATCTAGCCAGAATCTTTGAAATACTGCATGCCTTGCGCTTGCACTGCTCCATTTGGGCAAACAAACCCCTCACCCAGTAGCTTCACTTTATCAACTTTTGTGGGTGTACTAAGCCATGTCTTTGCATTGCTTCTTTTTTGCACCTTGGCTTTGACACACCCTTTTGTAGAATGCTGATCCTTGTGATAATCTGGAGGTTCCACCAACTCAAGTGTTGTGGCCTTTCCTTCACTCCTATTTTGGCTCTTGAAATCAATCAATTCATGAGGGAGAACCTTCTCCTCTTTGTCCTGCAAAAAATTGGTCTCAAGAGATTCTTGGACAAGAGGGTTATTCAACTCAACACTATTCACATTCGTAACTACTTTTGGATTATTCATGGTATTATCGATACTAAAAGTATGCTTGTGACCACAATGATCCAACCGGATAGAACCATTATACACATCAATCACTGCCTTAGACGTTTTCAAAAATGGGCGACCCAACAATACACCCGCAGATTCTTTGGTAGGATCATTATGCATCTTGATAACATAAAAGTCAGCAGGATAAACGAAGGAATTCACACGCACGAAAACATTCTCAAGTACACCTTCAGGGTGCACACATGATCTATCTGCTAGTTGTATTACTATCTTTGTATCCACCAACTTAACACCAGATAAAGTCTCATAAATTGACAACGGTTAACATTAATGGCGGCACCAAGGTCACACATAGCATGCTTTATTTTCTTCTTTCCAATGATGCAAGGTAAAGAGAACATACCTGAATCCTTGCATTTGGGAGGGAGCTTTTTCTGAATTACTGCAGAGACATTCTCTCCTAACACCACCTTGCTCGCCCCTCTTGGCTTCCCTGCCATGAATTCCTTCAGAAATTTCCCAACTAGGGAAGCTTAATTGCCTTTAGGAATGAAAGGTTGACCTCCATCTTTTTGAAAACCTCCAAGTAGTCAATCAGGTCCTCTGTGCAAGATTGTAGTTCTACGCAAAGTGCCCCGGATTGCCACAACATGCACACACCACCTCCTCTTTGTTACTGCTATTCGAGGTTGCAAGTTTCGCCACCAGTGCAGTCAATTTCTCCACATTGGCGGTCAGCTAATTTAATTTTTCCTCCCCTGAATCATCAATAAACCGAACTTCAACCTGCCGTTTAGCCAAACGGGAGGGTTCCCCAAATTGGCTTCTTAACTCGATGGTGTCTTCAATCGTCTTCCTGGCCTTGGCTACTGTATTGTTCTGGAAAGCCCCATTGCTGGATGAATCCATATGGTTCCGGTCATTGGTGCACATCCTATGGTAGAAATATTGTAGTAATTGTGCCTCTGAATACTTGTGATTTAGGCAACTCTCCACCAATTCATTAAATCTCATCCAGTAGCTACTGAGGGACTCATCTACATCTTGTTGAATGCTGCTGATCTCCTTCATAACCAAGTTGGTTTTTGTTGGAGGAAAGTATTTCTTCAGGAACAGATTTTTCATCTGCTGCCAGGTAGTGATAGAATTTGGTGGCAATGATGAAAATCACCTGTTTACTGGACCTGTAAGGACATATAGGAAGGCACCAATTTTAGCTGGTCGAGGGTGGCACCTGTGGGTAAGCTCCCCACTTTGCAATTCTTCACATATTCAGCAAGAAAGTTGTGTGGATCATCTCTAGCACCCCCATGAAACTTTGGGATGCCATTCAGCCAGCCACTCTTCAATGGAAATCCGTTGGGCAGTGTTGGAGTGACTACTGCTGAAGCTCTATCATCTGTATCATGGCTGCAGAGATCTTTTAGTATGGGCTCTTCTTCTGGGACCTCTACACGTTCTCTATCACCCATTGGATCTGATTCAAAGTGAGGATGTGAAAAATCTATTTCGGAGCTACCGGCCGTTTAGGCAAACGGTCGACTGACAGATTCTGTTTCTGCGAGTTTTCTTAATCGTGTCTCCTTGTCTAAGCGTTTGCAGGTCTTCTCGATCTCTGGATCCCTAAGTAATTCAGCACCTAAAGATCTGGTCATACACAACACAAGAAAACACCAGTGCACATTAAAAAGGAAAAAGAATAAAAATTGTAACCGTCCCCGGCAACGGCGCCAATTTGATAGGACTTGTCGTGGGTCTACCAAATACAGTAAAAGTACTGCTTAAACCTGCAATTAAGATGCTAATAAAATATAGCACAGTAGTAGACAGGGACGATCCACAGAGACAGTAATTTAATTCTAATTCCAGTTTAACATGCAAAAAAACCAAACTATGACTAGTAGTCACCTTTGTGTCTCTTAAGAGACCTTAAAGTTGTCACTTAAATTTAGCAAAATAACTAATAATTAAATAAAAGACTTAAACATAAATCAATTAATGAGAGGAAATTCCGGTATTATGTAAATCCACCTTAATTTCATGCATGCAATCATAAACCTCTTAATTTGTCTAATTACTTATGCCGTTTCAGTTATAGTATTACCGCGAGTCCCCGCAAATAGTCCCAATTCTCCCATAGATTCT
Organism: Leptodermis oblonga; assembly: GCA_016801395.1. NCBI lineage: Eukaryota > Viridiplantae > Streptophyta > Magnoliopsida > Gentianales > Rubiaceae > Leptodermis > Leptodermis oblonga. Next base: position 11,968 of record VMRK01000189.1, read on the forward strand.
AGATAATCCCCCACGAGTTCCCGCAAAGGAATTATTCTCTAACTACGTTAACTAACAGACCGCGAGTCCCTGCAAACCTTATTAATTAACAAATAGAAGCATTAAGAACTAGAAGAACCCGAAACTAATAATTCATACTGACGATGCATTAGAAATTATTACCCAATTAATCCTGTACTACTCGGCCGGTAGTTATGCCACTCACTGACTCTACCAGATTAAACTAAGGTCATCAAGCTTAATAGAATCTTAGTAATTAGACATATAAACACATGCAATTTAGAAACATAATTCATTAGACCTTAGATTAATTCCTGGGTTTCATACATGCATGGATTATGGCTTTTTACATAATACCAGAACTAATAAATTAGCTACTCATAATAAAACACGAAAAACACAAAATTATAAAAGAAGACATTAAAAGAGAAAAGAGAATACTGTACTGGAATTTAAGAAGTCGCGATCTGGCAACCGCTGGTTTGGCCAAACGGTAGACTGCCCATCAGGAAAATCCAAAGTTGTGATTGAAACAGAGCAAAACAGAACAGAACAGAGGAAAACTATACTAGCGCAAAACTGTATCTTACGTGAGAATTACTTGTAAACTAAGAAACTATTCTCTATAGAACTTGTCTAGAAAACTTCTATCTAAAAACTTCTCTAAAAACTTGTCTCTAAAAGCTTGTCCCTAAAAGTGCAGGAATAATCCCATATATATAGGGATACAAATCAGCAATTAACCAATCTCCTAATGGAATAAGGAAACCTTCTTCTACTTGGAAAGAGAATTAATTAAGCACATGGAGTCTCTTCAAATTTGGTAACTCCCAACTTCTCTCTTTAATTCCTTCTTGGATTGGTAATTGCCCAAAACTTCATTGCTTCCCTTTTAAGCTTCGCAGCATATTCCACTCGCATGGCTGTCCACTTAATCAATTTAATTCCAATCCAATTGGATAATTGGAATCCGATTGCAATCCAATTTGATAATTGGATTGTAATTAATTTCGGCCCACTTGGATTGGAATCCAATTCAATTTTGGATGCAAGCAAGATTAGAATCCAATTGAAACCCAATCGGATCGGATCATTTTATTCCAATTGGATTTAATTTCCCACGAATCCACTTCCTTCTCTGATTTGGATTACTTTTGCATCTTCTTCTTCAAACCATGCGCAGCTTTGCTTGTGGGTTTCCTTCTTGATTTAGCCCACAAATCATGTGGGCTTTTTAGGCTTGACTCCTTTGCTCCAATTCTTCTACTTTTTTGCACACTCGTTTCTTCACAGGCCTAATCTTTAAAACTGCAAATAAACATTAAAACCTTGGGCAAAAGCCCGTGAGAACTGCCATAACAAGTGCTAAAATAATACACCTATTAGGTGCAGATCAATCATCAATTTCAATATTTGGCTCTTGTTCAGTGAGACAAAGCCAAATAGATTTAGTGCAATCTGAAACCAACTCAATTGATTTGTGATCGCACGCGGATCAAGGATTAAACCAAGTCTGATCAAATATAAATCAAACTAACCAAACTCAATATAAGGCCGCGAAATCAGACGCAGCACCAATAACACAGCCACAAGGTATATCTTCGTAATTTTCTGTTGACGCCAAACGCACACAACGGCTGTCACTAAAGACAAACTTTTTCTGTCTCTGATACCACTTGTAGTAAATAAAAATAATATATATCCAAAATAATATTAAAGAGATTAACGCACAACGGAATAAAAATTTATTTGTAATAACGAACAATAAACAAACCCGCACGCGCACAATTTGTGCGGTGCACCAAAGCCGAAGTTTTGTCGAGAAACAACCGGAAGGCTATTCAGTTTCTCCCTATCAATCTCTGTAAATCTCTGTATTTATCTCTGTGATTACAATGATCACCCAATGCCTCTATTTATAGGCTAAACTATCCCTAAATCCTACCATTAATCTTAATCATAATTATTTCCTAAAACAACTAGGTTTCCCAAACAAACAGTAAACAAAATAGGAAACAGACAAATAACAAATCCTACTACAAATACAATGACCTAATTAATACAAGTTTGGTTTAAATTATTATTTTCCAACAAAAACATTTATAAAAACCTACTAAAAACTAGTATAGTAATAAACAGAATCGTCTCCACAGGGACTAGTAACTTTATTTCTCTCGTAAAACAAAACACATAAAAACACCTAGTTGAAGATATATAATCTCAGTTAATTCATGCAATTGATCATTGACTCAAATATACTCATGCAAACATGAATCGACCAGTTATAGATGACTGCAATCTAAATTAGCCTCGTCAATAGACGTGGCAATAATCTATAACGGTTTGACTAATCTGAACATCCAAATTAGCCTTGTCAATAGACGTGTCAATAGTCTATAACGTTTTGACTAATCCAAACACTACAGGACTTAATTTCCCCTTAGTTTCTCGATAACCCCCTGCGAGTCCCCGCAAAAGGATTATTTCTCTAACTACGTTAACTAACAAGCCGCGAGTCCCCACAAACTTTATTAATTAACAATAGAAGCATTAAGAATTAGGAAAACCTAATACTAACAATTCTTATCGAGCTAACGACAAAATTATCACCCATTATCTTCACTATCGATACGATAGCTTTGCCACAAATTAGCCCCTTCCAACATTTATGTATTGGGGGAATTAATTAGTAGTACTCGATCAAACCCAAGTTAGCTAATCTGAGATAAAATCAAAATTAATAATTATGAACCGAAAATAATTAGGAATGCATGCATTCTTTCTTACATTGAGAATACTTTCATATCTCACGATTGTATGAACAACTTTGATCACCCTTCAACTAGAAAAGAAAATAAAAAAATAAAACTAAATCAAAGAAAATAAAGAAAAGAAAAGAAATTAACATTGATTAAAGAGGGACAAGGTAGAGAGCCGAAGCTCTCTACTGTGAAGGCATGCAAATAATAGTACAAAGCATCCCTTTATATAGGGAATTTATCCTACTAATCTCCTAATAAGACTAGGAAAAGGAATAACTAATTAACTTGTAAAATAAGTAAATCATCTAATTAAATAAGGAAAAGATTAATCCATAGGCGGCTGAAATGGAAAAGGACGCAGCCCTAGTGATCTTCGCAAATTGGTTCACTACATAATTTGTAATTGCCAAAGTTGTTTGCTTCTTAATCCAATCACATATATCTCTTCACTCTAATTTGGATTGGAATTGGAATTGGCTTGGGCTTTTCTTATTAATTAATTGACTTGGGCCATAAAGTTTCTAGGCCATGAAGTAAGTCAGCCCAAGTGAAGTAACTTAACCCATTAACAATCATCTGGTTGCACAGCATGGAATTTGGCTACTGTTCACGTATACTGTTCACAGGCGTCCATTTGGGCAAATAGACCCTTGATTCTGCTCTTTTAGCAACTCTTTTCTCTTTCTGCCTTGCTTCCTAAATCATGTACTTAACATAGAAATACACTCCAAATACCAGTTAGAACTGTCAATGAAAACTCTAAAATAACCGTACTAATTAAAGCGTATCATTTTTCCACACCATCACTTTCTTGTGGGGAAGATACATTGAACATTTTTAGAAGGTTGCCTAATCTTCTGAAATGAGATGCATATGGTACTCTTCCAAAGATTGCAATGGGTTCCCAGCACTGGGATTTCTAACTCATTTGGAGTCACTCAAGATTATGTACTCTGGCCGAGCAATTAATTCTGGGGAATTTGTCTTGCCCTCCAATCTCAAGAAACTGACTCTGTCAAAGTTTTTCCTACAAGGGAATCATCTTTCTATGATCGGGGAGTTGCCACATCTCAGAATTCTGAAATTGCTTGCTGGTGCCTTCGAGGGGAAAACATGGATCATGGAGGAAGAGGATCACTTCAAGGAACTCTCTTTCTTAGAGTTAGACTCTATGAACATTGCTACCTGGAATGCCTCTTATGAACATCTTTGCAGGCTCAAAAGATTAGTATTACGAAATTGCAAGGATTTGGAGGTAATTCCATCTGATTTTGCTTATATAACCACGTTGAAGACTATTGAAGTGCAATGGTGTGGGCAATCTTTGGCGGTGTCAGCTGAAGAAATTCACAATGAAACGAAGGAGATTGATGTCCTTATCATTTGAATCTAACATAAATCCTAGTCTGGTTGATAGCTGATCAATTTGCAGTATTCTTGAATACTTGTAAGAAAATATCTCTCAATTTCAGCAATTTGATTTACTTCTGTTATTCATTTGCAGATAGCTCTAAAATCGTGAAAGAACAAAGCTGTTATCATTTCTCATTTCCGTATTTATACTATCTAGGTATATTAAGAGAATTAAGTAAAATCTTTAATGATCTTTTTTCTGATGTTTTAGGTGTTCCGTATATGGTGACTTCTCCCAATTGTCTCATTAGAGGTTGCTGGAGGCTCCATGATTGAACTTGTAATGCACAAGGCCATGGGATCAGAAAGCTTCCAAACAATTGCAGGTACTTCTGTTTGCACTCTACATTTTCTGGAACAGTCCAGATGAACGTGAAATTTTTTTATTATGATTTGTTTTGTTCTGAAAGGTGAATGCATATTGTAAATTTAGTGTCTTTGTGATTCTTGTGACAAATTCAACTAAAATTTGGATGTCAGCTGTTTCTACATAATCCAAGTTGAAGTCTTTACCTGGTTTGGTGTAAAAGGAATATTAATATTAATTTTAAAAGATCTTGAATTCCATCTTTAGGGGATTGACTGATCTAATAACTGTTTGCTCCCTTCTACCAGCTTCATTAATTTAACGCATAATCACTTCCTTTGTTTGGCATTTTAGATATTGAAATCCTTTTACTGCTACTTTCAAATCAAATGGCATTCCAGCCTGCATTTCTGGAAATTAGCTCAACAACTTCTGTCTACTCTTCCCGATTTTAGAATCTTGATTTTTAATAGACCTTATGTCTGTTTACAGGAGGAGTATGTGGCGGATTTCCAAATTTCCATATGATTCTCCCTGGCATAAAGGCATTGTTGTTGCTGTTGTATTATCTCCAAAATTTCTTCAGAGCTTGTTGTATAATTTTTACACATTCAGTCATTTTGCGATTTTGCATTGCTAGTTATGAAAAAACCCATGAACATACATGATGAAGATTCAAAGATGATCAAAAATCCTTTCATCTGTTGGTGGCCACTGGATTAAACAAACCTAATCTGCATGTAACTTTTGTTTATGATGATAATTTTCAATCTTTCAAGTCTTTATCTTCCAAGTTGAAGTCAACTGTCATTGAGATCATATATTTGGATAATGCATAAATTTTGATTCTCTATACACATACTATAACAAGTCAGAATGTGCACACTATGAAATGCTTCATCATGCTAGGTTGAAACTATGGGGACCTACAAATACTCAGCTCATCGCTTGTATGCTGGCTAAACCTCGTATTCCAACCACATCGCCTGTGCCACAATCACCGCATGGCGACAGTGATGGCAACCATGAAGACGAAGAAGGGGAGGCAACTTATGGCCCCTGAAAAAAATGATGACGCTGGCAAATTTGGGGACGAAGAAGAAAATTACGGGTTAGGGCCCAAAAAGCACAACGCACACTGAAACTTACGTTGAGTATCGTCTTGGAAAGCCGCCCAAAATAGATTATAGAAATTTAAGAAGCTCGGAAACAAAATGTAATCAATTGGGATTTATTTTGATTTTATTTCTTTCTTTATTTTTACACAACCAATAAAAGGGATAACCAATCCCACGCTTAAAAAAAAAAATTGGGTAAAAGAAAAAAAATCTTGAAACTATCTGTATTTATTGTTACTCAAACCAAAACAAGGTTATAATTGTAAATTTATCAATTTTCTTAAGGCTGAAATGCACCAAATACAACTTAACTATCGGCTTTTGCAAAAAACACCACTTTCCTTTAAAAACTGCAATTACAAGCACTTTACTTTCAAAATGTACGAAAACTACCACTTTGTTAGTCAATTCCGCTAAGTGGCTAACAGTCAAAAAAAGACATGGGCAAAATCGTCATTTCACACGTTGTAGCACTATTCATCGTCTTCTCCAAAAATTTCCCGGCACTGTTCATCGCCACTATTCCCGCGCACTGTTCCAAAAACAATAATAGTGTAGTTGTTTATATTTATACATGTTATAGCTTTGGAATTTTAATTGAAAAAGGGAAATAGTAATAATTCTGGATCCTCCATATGCATGGAATATTGGTGTTTTTTCTGTGAACATTAATGCAAAAGTTGATTATCACCAATTCAGCAATAATTGAAGCTTCTTTCTTCTTTTTATTTTTCACTCCATAGAAATTGTTCTGGGGAGCAAGTTTTTGAATATTCATTGGAGATATGTGGATTAGTATCCAAATGTATCTGGACATAGACAGGAAGATTACTTATAGATTGGAACGGTTGCGTAAGTATCTTGAGGAGAGGAAGCAGAAACCAGGAGGGCAAATGAAACTATTTTATAAAAAGATAGTTATAATCATGAGCAGCTGTATGCTTCTCTTCTTGAGAGCGTGGATCAACTTTGTCGGGATTCGATTTTCCTGTGCCTGTTTGTGGAAACCATATTCAGTAATGATGCAGAGGCTCAGTTTATGCAGATTGAATCCGTCGCCAGGAAAATCGATGGTGTGGTAGATGATATTGGGAGGGAGCTGAGTTTCTGTGATGATGAAATTGGAAAGTACAGCGTGAAAAGGCTTGGCGAAATACTCACCATCCTCAGTGGCTGCCAAAGGAAGACTGATGAGTTTCGAAACTTAGATATTGGAAATGCTCTCGAGCGTTTGTTGAAATTTGAAACTCACTCTGTCCATAATGCATAATTGTGCTCGGTTATCCGTAGGTCAGATATCTTAGAGCAACCACTCAGGGATGCTGGCAATATTGTTCTCAACGAATAAGTCGATATCCTCCTTACTGAGCTGCGAATGATGGAGAGTTACATTTACATAAAGGTTCATCTTTCATCTGTGGCTTGGAGGGCTGCAGTTATGTGTTGTAATTTCTGGTTCAACAGAACAGATCCGCAAGTTGTGGCTGCTGCATTTTTTGATTTGCATAAGGAGATTGATCCTTGTAATCCTCACTTCCTTCAGTTCATTCTCAGATCCCTTAAATATACTTCAAATCGTACGAGGAACTCAATATCTCACTAGTTACCATAAGAAGGAGCTGGAGTCCCTGGTTACCCTTTTTACTAACAATACACTTGAAGATGAAGATGGTGGTGAGGATGTGCAGAGTTTCTTTGCAGAGATTTTTGCTGTGCTTGCAGAGGCTGCCTTTACATATCGCAAGGTGAATCCTTCTGCCCCATTGAAAAACAGTAGGCTTCTTTCGTATCGGATTCACCCCATGCCACCTAATCCTTTGTTACTTACAAAGTTTTGTCTGCTCAGGGCAGAGTTTTTCCTCAAAGCGCATCTCAACACTGGCACTCCCTCGACAACCACGATTTTCAGTGATAACCAGTTTTTCAATGTGGATACCATTGTCAAAAGCCTGAGAGCATTCACCAAAGATCTATCCCAGGAAGGGAACACAAAATATGTGAAGCAGAGTTTGGTACTCATTGATGATTTGGCTAATGAGATAGATTCCCATCTGAAGTTGCATCATTCCCAGAGCATCACTTATCCACTGGTAAAGCACTCAATTTTGCAGTTTCTTTTTAAGATTGTTTGTTTCAAGGCTGAGTCATTTTTAACCCACTATAGCTAATGAGAAAGATAAAATTCAATTCCTTGCTGATGACCTTAAATATTTCAAGGCAATTGTAATGTATAAGGTGGCAAGGAACTTATCTGATGAAGAAATCATTATTATCCAGAAAGTTGAAGCCATTGCAAGGGGAATAACACTTCTCTCTTACTCGTTCCTACCTGAAAGTGAGAAATTCAAGAATTTGGTCAATTCATTGCCTCAGTAGCTGGACAAGGCAAAAGTTATCAAGGCAAAGCTGACAGAGATGAGTCGACAATTTCCTATGTCCATCTTTCCCAAGACATTTGTACTTGGATCCATTGATATTCTTGGCAGAAACATAAGCGAGCTTCAGAAACATGATCCTGAGTCAATTGCACTAGTGAAGCATCATTTTGAGGAAGTTCAGTTGCACTTAAAGTCGTTCAAATCTTTCCTTGTCAAAGTAAGAGATTCAGATGCTGAGCTACACGAAGAATTAAAGAATCACATCATAGAAGTAGTATATGAACTGGAATATGTTGTTGATTCCATTGAGCTTCATGGTTTGAAGCAATCAATATGGTTCTTTAATATGCTAGAGGATATTAGACTTGTTGATCATCAGGTCTCCCAAATCCATGAGATGTCCAAATCTGATGAGATAAAAACTCCTCCCCGAATTCCATCAAGGATGGTATCACGAGATACTACAGCAGAAATCAATGAAATGATGGTTGATCTTGGTGATGAAGAAACAGCCATAGTTAAGCGGCTCACCAGAGGATCCTTGCAGCGAGATGTTGTTTCCATTGTTGGCATGCCAGGAAGTGGTAAGACAACTCTGGCTAGAAAAGTGTACAACAATTGGAGTGTCATGTATTATTTTCATCCCCGTGCATGGTGTACTATTTCACAAACATACTCCAAGAGGGAATTGCTGCTTGCAATTTTAAGTCATATGCCTTCGCTTACTGACGATATTAGTCAACAGGATGAAGACGATCTCATGTCCAAGTTACGTCGGTGCTTGTTAAGAAACAAGTATCTCATTGTTATGGATGACGTCTGGGACACTGCTGCCTGGAATGACTTGGAAAATTGTTCCCTGATGACAGCAATGGAAGTAGAATTCTGATAACCAGTCGTTGTTGGGATGTGGCCTCAAAGATCAAATCTGACAGCGTTCCACATTCCATTCGGCCATTTTCCGATGTAGAAAGTAGGATGTTGCTAGAGAAGAGGGTATTTCAAATTGAGGTTTTTCCTAGGGAATTGTTGGCAATTGGAAGGAAATCGCTCACCATTGTCAAGGATTACCTCTTGTAGTTGTTGCGATAGCTGGTCTCCTCCAAACAGTAGAAAGGAGCAAGGATTCTTGGGAAAAAGTCTCCAAAAGCTTAAGCTCGGTGATAATTAATAATCTGGAAAATGGGTGCAAGGAGATTTTGGAATTGAGCTACAAGCACTTGCCTGAATGTCTAAACCCATGTTTTCTTTATTTTGGAGTTTTTCTTGAGGACGAAGATATTCCTGTGAGCAAGTTGATGCGATTTTGGATTGCAGAAGGATTCATACAGGCAACTGAGTCCAAGAGCTTGGAGGAGGTTGCAGAAGATTACTAGTAAATGTCTCCAGAAAAAGATCCAATGGAAAGCCCAGAACCTGTCGTCTTCATGACCTGTTACATGATCTGTGTCACTTGAAAGCAAAGGAAGAGAGCTTTATACAACAGGTGAGTAGCAAAGACAAACCATACTCATCTTTCCCTGACTCAGATTATGATGTGGAGTTTGATCAATTAGCTCCAACAGCACTCAAGAGCTACAGATTGAGCTTATATTTGAGACGGAGACATTTTATTGATTCCAGACCTTCAGGTCAGGTAGTTCGATCCTTGACATTCTTTGCCTCTTTTGATTCGGAGCCTAAATGTCCTTATGACATCTCCTTCATTTGTCACAAGTTCAAGTTACTCAGGCTTTTGGATTTGGAATTCGTAATGGCAATTGGCTTTCCTGATGAAATAGGACTAATGTTTCAATTGAGTTATTTAGCTGTCGGTGGTTATATGCAATCTATTCCACCATCAATAGCCAACTTGTGGAGAATTGAAACGTTGGTTGTGAATGGACTGCGAGGTAAGGTCATCATACCAGAAACCATTTGGAGCATGGAAAGGCTAAGGCATCTTCGTGTGAACAAACATGTGGGTTTCATGAGCATCCTGGGTCTTCATGAACAGTTTTTTATTTTTTTCTTTCTTTTTTATCAAAATTAGTTTTTGTCATGACTCGGGGTCCAACTTTTCCTCTCTTGATTGACAGGTTCCAAGTTCGTTCATATTAGAAAATTTGGTCAGTTTTTCCACACCATTTATTTCTTGTGGGGAAGATACAATGAGCATTTTTAGAAGGTTGCCTAATCTTCGGAAATTAAGATGCATATGGAACTCTTCCGATGGGTTCCCAGCACTGGACTGTCTAACTCACTTGGAGTCACTCAAGATTATTTACTATGGTCAAGCAATTAATTCAGGGGAATTTGTCCTGCCCTCCACTCTCAAGAAACTAACTCTATCAAACTTTTACCTACAAGGGAATCATCTTTCTATGATTGGGGAGCTGCCACAACTTAGAATTCTGAAATTGCTTGCTGGTGCCTTCGAGAGGCAAACATGGGTCATGGAGGAAGAGGATCATTTCAAGGAACTCTCTTTCTTGGAGTTAGACTCTATGAAGATTGTTGAATGGAATGCCTCTTATGATCATCTTCCCTGCCTTGAAAGATTAGTGTTACGAAATTGCAAGGATTTGAAGGTGGTTCCATCTGATTTTGCTTATATAAATATGTTGAAGACTATTGAAGTGCAATGGTGCGGACAATCTTTGGTGAAGTCAGCTGAAGAAATTCACAATGAAACAGAAGATATTGAAGTCCTTATCAATCGCTTCTAACTTAAATCCTAGTCTTGTTGGTAGCAGATCAATTTGCAGTATTCTTGGAGTACTTGTAAGAAAATATCTCTCAATTTCAGCAATTTGATTTACTTTTACCATTCATTCGCAGATATCTCTAAAATTGTGAAGGAACAAAGCTGTTATTATTTTCCATTTTTGTATTTATAGTGTCTAAGTATATTAAGGCAATTAATTAAAATCTTTAATGATCTTTTTTCTGATTTTTAGGTATTTACGATATGGTGATTTCTCCCAATTGTCTCATTAAAGGTTGCTGGAGCTTCGGGATTGAACTTCTAATGTGCAAGGACATGGGGTCAGAAATCTTCCTAACAATTGCAGGTACTTCCGTTTGCAGTCTACACTTTCTGGAACAGCAGTCTTGATTAATGTGAAAGTTTTCTTTATTTTGATTTGTTTTGTTCTGAAAGGTGAAAGCATTTTGTACATTTAGTGTCTCTGTGATTCCTGTGACAAATTCAACTAAAAGTTGTGTGTTCTTCTAAATATTCCAAGTTGTAGTCTTACTTGCTTGGTTGTAAAGGAATAATACTAAATTAAATAGATCTTGAATCCTGTTATTCATTTCTCAGGGATACTTTAAAAGGTGAATCCCATCATTAGGGGAATTGACTGATCTGAATTAACTTTTCTTCCAGTTTTATAGCAGTTCAGACATCATTTTTTTACGAGATTCACTCAAATCAACATGTAGAACTTTTTTTGGGGGTTTCATTGTGCTCCTTGATCAGGATTGCAGTGCTAGCCAAACAAACTGTTGACTTCTCCATTGTAGTTTGCAATCAAAGAAACCAAGTTAATTTAGTTATTGTGACTTGTTATGATCTCTTCATCTGGTTTACATAGTCTTTCTGCTCGAAGAAAAGGCAATTAAAGGCATAATCATTTCCTTGTTCGGCATTTTAGATATTGAAATCCTTTCACTGCTGCTTTCAAATCAATTGGCATTCCAGCCTGTTATTTTGGAAAGTAGATCAGCAAATTCTGTCTACTCTTACTGGTTTTCGCATCTTGGATTTAACAGAACTTATGTCATATTACAGGAGGAGTGACGGATTTCCAAATTTCCATAGTATTCTCTCTGGAATAAAGGCATTAATGTTGTTGTTGTATTATCTATGAAATTCCTTTCAGAGCCTGTTGAATAGTTTTCACACATTCTGTCATTTTGCGGATTCGCATTCCTTGTCATGAATAAACCTGTGAACATGATCATGTTTAAGAAACTCATCGTTGTTGTCCTCAGAGATGATCACAATCCCTTCATCTATTGGTACTGGACTTGGCTATTTTGGCCACTGGATTAAACATAACTAATCTGCATGTAACTTTTAATTGTCTATGAAGATAATTTTGCTTCATACTTTTCAATCTTTCAAATCTTTATCTTTTGATGAAAGCAATTTCTAGTGACATTGAGATATATATATATATATATATATATATATATTATAAGACAGAATGCGCAAACTATGAAATGCTTTATGATGCTCGATGGCCAAGAGTGATTAGTGAACATTACCGTCAGTTCATTGGATTCGAGATAATCCTGTTGATGATCCATGGATAGAGAATTCAGAATCTTTTTATTTTCTCCTCCCTTTCCCAAGCCTGTTCCGTTATTTAAGCTTGTGCTCAATGTCTACCAAATTTTAGAATGTGAGATTGCCCTTATATGATTAGCATTTGGCCAGACTTTTTAGTTGACCTCTTTATCTCCATTCCCCCTTGATGGATGATAATTTTTTGCATAAATTTGATGAAGCAGACTAAACAATAAACTGATAACATCTGATTCAAAAAAGCAGACAAACCTTATTGAGCAAGAATACTGCATAAGCTGCTCTTGTGGAATCTTGCCCTAGCCTTCCAAAAACAGAGGAAATTCTGCAGGCTTTGAGTTTGTCGAGACCAACAAATCTGATGTTGAATCAGGTCGCAGAGGCTCAACAGAAGGTATATGTACACCGAGAACATCCCAATCGCAAATGATACCGTAAGGGGACTTGCAGGTATGAGGCAATAACTGAGACGGCCTGTATAAATTAAATTAACCAGCAAGATAAATTTCTCCTCCAAATTATGTGCTAGGTAGCAATAATCAGATGAAGAAGAAGAACAGTACTTTATTTTGCAAATGAGCATATAAAGTATTGCTAATCAGCGAGATGTATCGACCTTCATCTTCTTTTGCTGCACTTGCTTCATGATTCGTTAACTGTCTGAAGAATATATGAAATCAGAAACCAAGGAATCATCCTCATCAGTAACTTTCTGAATTTTTTCTGAGACTTGACTGCTCCTTTCTACCGCTTCACCTACGCAGCTCAAGTGTTTGTGGAAATGACTGTGAGAAGCAAGGTTACCCTCCACTACACTAAACCCCCAATGCCCTTGGCCATAGGGACTGCTTCAGCCACCGAAAACCTCCATCTTTTGCTGCAATCCTTGCTGCTAAACCACAGTCCAAACACAATCTCTCACCGACCACTGAATACCTTGGAGAACCAGCGTTGCTATACCCTGATGCTGACATACTGAAACTCTCTGCCCCGTTTCAACTCGCCCTAGTTGGAAAATTCTCGAAGGGAAGGCCTTCTATGGAAGACCTGCGCACTGCTTTCCAACGGCTAGATTCGTTGGCAAGTACGATTTGGGACTGATGGACTATCGCCATGTTTTAATCCGTTTCGAACTCGATGTGGATTATCAACGATGCTGGATGCACCCCATATGGAATTTTGCAAATCACACCATGAGGGTACTGAAGTGGACGCCAATGTTTGATTTACATGCTGAACCGTCGATCGCACCAGTTTGGTTTACCCTCCGACAGGTACCAACTTTTTATTACAATGAGCAGTCCTGGGTGGATATTGGAAATCAGGTTGGCAAATTCCTCAAGGTTGATTCCCCCACAAAATCCATAACCCGCCCTTCTGCAATAAGAACTTGTGCTGAAATTGATTTACTTCAATCCCCCCTGCCCGAATCAGACTCGGATCCCTCACTCACAATATGTGGATTCCAATTGAGTACGAATCTTTTCCAAAGTACTGCTGTAGGTGTAACAAAATGGGACATAATGAAGTTGAATGTTATCATGGCCAACCCAAGCCTCAGAATCCTAAACCCCAACCTTCCCAGCGGCAACCTTTGCCAAAACACCTCCCAGGAGAATGGAAATTGAAAGCCCCGGTAGGCGATGCCCCCATTGCTGATCCACTGATCTCCGAACCTACACTGGCCTACATTCAAGCCACTGTTCCCCCAGTCCAAGCCACACTGGTTTCGGATTCCCCTGAAACTATGATCACCACTTCCCCCACCCATTCCTCGGGTGGTTCAGGCCTCAACCCCTCAGAAAAAAGCCTCATCCCCACTATTTTCCAAAACTCCACAGACCCTCCTCAGTTCACAACTCTTCATAATTCTTTTGCTTTGCTTGCTGATTTATGTGAGGAAATAGAGGAATTTGAGGCAGATACCCCTCCACATTTCTCTACCCCACCTTCTAAACATAACCTGAATTCAGATGATTTGCTATTACATTCTATGTCAGAATTTCCTCTCCCGCAAAAAGGATCGATGACTAGTCCCCGACTCCCTTCGTCTCCCCAGAAAGTTTCATTTCTACGGCGGTTCAACCTTGAACCGCCGTAGAAATCTAGTTTTTGGAGCCAATTCCCGCGCTACGTACGTACGCATGGATTTTCTATTTTTTTGTACCAAATTCAAAATACATTATATATATATATATATGAAATAATTATAAAAGTTGTCTTAAAGTATTCAATTATTCAAATGAAAATATTTTATTTATATAGTGGAAATTTACAAGACATCGAGAGCATAGAGGATCGAGAGAGTTGGATATATATATATGATGTGCATCAAGAGGGGAAAGGAGAAAAGCGAAAGATGTATATATATATTATATATATATATATTTATATACATATGTATGTATAAACATATATATTATGTATATATATATATGTTTGTAATTAATGAAATCCAGTGTTTATTTTATTTTTTTCGGCCACATAACTAATATTAATTAATTGTTATATTACTATACGTACCTATAATGCATTTGTCGAAAAAGTAGATATTTAACGGAACATAATGAAGCTTATTATTTTATCGTCTCTTACATGTGTCAAATTTACGAAATTTATTAATTTCTATATTTGACCTATATTAATAAATATACACAATCAGGGTATGTATTATTATACTTACAAATTTGTGAGATTAGTTATTTGAAAAATGGAAAAAATAAATTAATATTAAAATATGCCCGCGCATGAATTGGCTCCAATTTTCTACGAGGAGACCTTTCAGCGGCGGTTAACATTGAACCGCCGTTGAAGATACTCTTTCAACGGCGTTTCACCATTGAACCGCCGTTGAAGATACACTTTCAACGGCGGTTCACCATTGAACCGCCGTTGAAGTTTAACTTTCAAAGGCGGTTCAATGTTGAACCGCCGTTGAATATACGTCCCGGTTAATTAAAGTTCAAAATTTTTGAACGTCCTTTTCCTCCCTCATTCTCTTCCTCTCCACTCCCATTTTTTCCCCTGCATTTCCCCTGTTTCCCGAACCCGCTGACAAGTAATTTATAAAGAGTTAAATATAAAATAAAAACAAAATGCACTGCGTATAGATTTCCCTGCAAATTTTACCAAAGTACTACTCCTTGGAAGAAAATAATAATAATAATACAAGAAACATTTATTCATAAATGAAAAACAAGGAAATCTATTTTCCGGAAAATTTGACAAAGTCTCCCCTATAATGTAACGTACTCCCTGTAAATTCGATGCACATATACTTCAATACTTCAATAAAATTCTAACTATTTCGAATAATACGGAATTCAGTTTCAAATCACTTCAGACAGAATCTCCTCTGCTTGTTTTTTACCAAAACACAAGTGCAATTTAAGATCAGCACATAAGCTTCACACAATTTCAAAAAATAACATATTCATTTATAAACAGTTCCGCATATGAATTCCCTGGAAATTTTGTCCCTTGATTGCGCGGCTTCATCCGAGGTGTGACTTGTTTCAATCCCACAGTACGAAGGATAAGAATAAATGTTGTTAAAAATTTATTGAATCCTCTCTTCATTAAAATCAAAGAAACATATACAAATACACAAACACACATACACACCCACGGGAATTGAAGTTTAATAAAAACAAAGAATATACCTGAAAATGATTCTTAACTTATTATATTTCTCTTGTGGGACACTTGATCCTCGAACCATAATCCTTCGCTGTGGTCATCACGAAGTATGTATTTATCAAGTTCCCTATCTTCCTCATCTGCTCTCGGTTCAGGTAACCCACTAGAGAAAGGGCCAGTCTCATGAAGCCCTTCTTCTGTATCTATCCCTTCCACATCGTGATGTTGTTTACCATGAAGAACAACAGACCAATGTTCGTCGCAAGGATCGGTGATATAAAAAACTTGTTTCGCCTGCGATGCAAGTATAAATGGTTCCCCCTTGAAACCCTCCCGATTAAGGTTGACCAAGGTAAAACCCAATGGATCATCAGTTCGAACCCCACTATTGTTATCAACCCATTTGCAGCGAAATACAACTACTTTGAAACAGACATAGTCAATCTCCCAAATATCTTCGATCACCCCGTAATAAGCCATGCTTGCATACAATGGATTTTTATCCTTCCTGCTAGAAACATGTAAAGCCTCTGAGATTAATGTAACACCACTGTTTTGTGCCGTACTCTTCTCATCTTGTCGCTTAGTAGCAAATGAATATCCATTTATGTCATAGCATGAAAATGATCGTACCGCAGGGCTGGGCCTAAATGCCAACCATTTCAA
The DNA here is from genome assembly GCA_016801395.1 of Leptodermis oblonga. Lineage (NCBI taxonomy): Eukaryota > Viridiplantae > Streptophyta > Magnoliopsida > Gentianales > Rubiaceae > Leptodermis > Leptodermis oblonga. The sequence goes on from VMRK01000189.1 coordinate 28,545, forward strand.
TGTCTCCGAAACGTCTTTGCCCAAGACAGCATTACCAAACCAATAGACAAATGTCCGAATATGTTCATTGAGCACACGTTGATCCGTCCAAGCAGGATATGACGTTCTTATTGACTGTATGTGGTCTGTCACATAGGGCTCAACTTCTTCAGAATTGCGCAAAATGTAGAGATGCGCCTTCATTAATTCAACATTAGACGGCAAAAAAATTTTTCCTCCCCTTCCCCCATACCTGTAATCCTCCCATTGTGCCGATTCTTAGATATTCCAATGGATGCGTTCCTGGCCAAGTACTCAGTGCAAAACTCAATTACCTCCTCAGCTATATAACCTTCAACAATACTAGCATCAGGACGACAACGATTCTTCACATACCCCTTATATACTTTCATATATCGCTCGAATGGGTACATCCATCGCAAATGAACAGGCCCGCAGATTTTTATCTCTCTGACCAAATGAATCACCAAATGCACTATAATATCAAAGAAGGCGGGTGGAAAATACATTTCTAATTGACAGAGGACAACAGTTATTTCATCTTGTAGCTGATCAAGTCTTTCGCGCGCGATAACCTTGCTACATATAGCATTGAAGAAGAAACAAAGTCTTGTTATACTGGACTTAACATGCTTGGGCAATATCGAGCGAATAGCTACAGGCAACAATTGCTGCATTAAGGCATGGCAATCATGAGACTTCAAACCAACCAGTTTTAAATCTTTCAAGGAAACAAGTCTGCTTACATTTGAAGAATATCATGGAACTTTGATGCTACGCAAACTTGAACACAGTTGTTTTTTCTCCTTTTTGGACAAAGTGTGACAGGCAGGGGGTAGATATGTGCGTTGTCCTCGAGCTACCGGTGCTAAATTTGCTCTTATGTTCATATCAACCATATCAAGTCTCGCGTTATAGCCATCCTTAGTTTTACCAGGGATGTTCAAGAGCGTACCTAAGAGGCTTTCGCAAATATTTTTCTCAATATGCATAACATCGAGACAATGTCTGACATCCAAGTTCTCCCAGTATGGAAGTTCAAAAAATATGGATTTTTTCTTCGAACAACCTGTATCATTGTTGCTGGACTCCGAAGTTTTACCAAACTCAACATTAATGTCTGTCACACGAGCTTTCACCTCTGGCCCGCTCAAGGGTTTTGGAGCTTTTCTGAACTCTTGGAATCCATTGAATGCTCTTTTCATACGGCGATACGGATGAGTCTCGGGAAGAAATCTGCGATGCCCAAGGTATACTGTCTTCCTCCCATGTGCAAGCTGACAAAAATCTGTACTCTCCTCACATATTGGACATGCTTTATGCCCTTTAACAGAGTACCCAAACAAGTTTCCATAAGCAGAAAATCATTAATGGTACAGAACAACATGGCACGTAATGTGAACATTTCTTCACGGTAGGCATCAAACACAGGTGCGCCTTCATCCCATAACTTTTTCAAGTCTTCAATAAGAGGAGCAAGATACACATCGATGTCATTTCCTGGTTGCCGTGGGCCTGAAATCATCAGAGACATAAGTATGTACTTGCGCTTCATACACAAGTAAGGCGGCAAATTGTAAATAACCAACATCACCGGCCATGAGCTATGTGTGCTACTCAGACTGCCAAACGGTTTCATTCCATCAGTACACAGACCAAGCCTCAAATTTCTTGCTTCTCCCCCGAAAGAAGGATACATTGAATCAATCTTTTTCCACTGATCTGAGTCTGATGTATGCATTATCACCTTGTCATCATCACTGGGAATACATCGATCTGAATGCCATGTCAATAGTTTTGCATCTTTTTCATTAGAGAACAACCGTTTAAATCTCGGTATTATAGGAAGATACCACAGAACCTTAGCCGGCGACCCCTTCTTTTGCGCATCAGAACTGTCTTCAACAGCATCACACATCTGCTTGCTTTTGTATCGGGGAGTGTTACACTTAGGACACCGCAATAAATCCTTATACTCATTCCTGTAGAGGACGCAATCATTTGGGCAAGCGTGGATCTTCTTATACTCCATACCCATTGGACACAACATTTTTTCCGCCTCGTAAATTCGATCTGGAAGTTCATTATCTTCTTGGAGCATATCTTTCAACACCCTCAATAAGGCTGTAAAACTAGTATCTGACCACCCATTTACCGCTTTCAAACTAAACAACTTCAAAACACTAGACAACCGTGTATATTTACTGCAACCCTTGTATAGAGACTTCTCATTGTCACCCAAAATCGAAGCAAGAACTTCCGGTTGATCAGCAAAATCCTCGGCCACATCCTCAATCATGGAATCTAATCGATCTCTAGTAATCGCATCATCTCCTTTTGCATGAGATTTTCTTTGCTCAAGTAAACCATTAATACTTTCACCATGCCAAATCCACAGTTTATAAGAAGGATCAAACCCGTGCCGATATAAATGGAATCTTATTGTATCTGAGTTATCAAACCGCGCCCCATTTTTACAAGATTTGCACGGACAATGAACGTACTTTGTATTCTTATAAGCGAATTGAATGAAATTCTCAACTTCTCTCGCATAAGAATCGGGGGTCCGATCACCACAGAACAAGATATTTCGATCCATGTGTAACTAAGACCTTGAAATAATTAAAAATACCAAATAATAATTCAACAAACAATGTACAAAGTATCAAGTTGCATGCTTGTCTTAGCACATGTCATAATACTTATGTTAGTCATATATGTGCAAAACTACTATAATACCTCAATGAAAAAAATAATACAATGACAACACATGCGCAATAGACATAATCGAATGAAGAAGAAAAGTTTTTCATTCATGCATTTCGTCAAACACATAAAATGCATAAAAAAATAATACACACTCTAAGTAGTGCTAATTATATGAACATCATCCATTAAAAATCAAACACTATAAATCAAATTACATCGCCGAAAACTACATAGCATAACTAAATAGGGTTCCACACTACTAAGGTTCGCCACATACATGGAATATATGCAACTTTAATTTTCAGCCATGCAGCTACGATAAATAAAAATAAATGCTATAGGATGACATATCTAAAGTACAAGCATAAGCAATTACTGGAAAATTTTACAAGTTTCTAACCTTTAGGTGGTAAATTTTAGCTCCAAATGACGATTCTTTAGGTTCAACGTGCAAAACCGTAGTAGAAATTTGGAGACAGACACTCTCGGGCGCGATATGGGAATACACGGTGTTATTTAGGTTTTAATATATATATATGTCAATACTACTGCGGAGAAAATTAAACCGCCGTAGAAAGGGGACTTTCTACGGCGGTTTGTCCCAACCGCCGTAGAAAGTCCGTTTCTACGGCGGTTCATTTTTAAACCGCCGTAGAAAGTTCTGTTCTATGGCGGTTCATTTTTAGACCGCCGTAGAAAGTCCGCATTCCCTTTATTACTGCGGTTTTCTATTTTCCGCCATTAATTCGCAGCAGTTAAAGCTCCGTTTTGTAGTAGTGTTCATATGTACACATTGAATAACTGAAGTATAGGCAGACAATTCTTCATCATAATAAACAAGTTTGAGCATGTCAAATATCAACTTCATGGCAATCACAGAAGACTATCAATTCAATCAACTAATAGTCAAGTAACGGAGCAGATTGTACAATTAAGTGAAACAAGTCAAGTAGGTCGAGTAAATCATGCATCTCTACTCCTTACAGCAGAAGATAATAATCAGTCTAGGTATGCAATTACAGGCATATCTCATAATCATGGATTTAACTCTTTCACATGCAACACACTCTGAGCCACTACACTCCTATTGAGTAGAATCCCATAACAAGCCCTCTCAATAAGGCAAGTCGGGATCTAATCAAATAACCGATGTTCACGACTTGATGGTTTGCAAAGCACATCGCCCACTGTGGCTGCAAGTACAATGGAGGTATGCTCGACTGCAGGGGTTTTGGATCCAGGCCCTCAGTTATCACTTCAAGGCCACATGTTTTCCTATCCATAGCGAGGAGTGTTGGATTAGACACGTAACACATAGGCTCATTCAAGGTGAGCGAAACACGTAACACGTAATACATGAGACTCAAATCTGAGTCTTATCTAGTGGGCTCAAACACTATACACACTAAGGTGATCATGACAACCCTAGCATGCGTCATACATTTCTAGAGGCATCATGCAATCCTATATGACTTACCTTGTGAAGACTACTGTCTTTCTACGTTATAGGTCATATCCTTTAATCTTTCGAAGTATGTTTAACATAGCATAAACGAATGGCATGATATGTAAGCAAAGTAAATAGCATGCATGGTATAACATTTTTCATACTCATAGCACTCAATATACACTTTTCATGTAATAGTACAATTAATAAATCAAGTAAAGGTTGAGGTGTGGGAAAACCTCGTTGACGAAAGTATACACACAATAGTATGTATAATAATACACCAGTACTACTTAAATAGCTCATTTAAAATTTTTAAGAAACTAGCGAGTAATCCCTCACCTTTCGTAGGTGAAATGATCAACGGTAGACTACATCGGTCAATGGTTCATTCATGAGGTCTCATGATTGTTATGACTTCGTAGGGTTCCATGGAGGTGACGGACTGATGGTTCTCCAAGTTTCTCTTTCTTCCATAGCTCTCGGGTCGCAACTTCATTTCTCTCTTTCGGTTCTCACAATTTGAGGTGAAGTTTTCTCAACCTCAAGTGTTAAGTCCAAGATGGCAGCCAAAAATCTTGACTATTACCTAAGTGTGGCATTTTATAGAAGCAAGTCTCTCTCTTTTTCAGTAAAGGAATAGAATAAAGGGAAAACACCTCAAAACCCCCCTGTGGTTTTCAAAAGCTACTCATCACCCCCCCCCACCCCCCTCACCCTCACCCCCCCTGTGCTAAAAAAAGCTACTCATCACCCCCCATGTGCTTTTTTGAACTCCGTAAAGTAACATGAAGTTGTTAACTTGACGGTGCGTGTCTTACATGCGGCATAACTGCTAGGGTCTGACTTTTATGAGACCAAAATGCCCCTATTAATAATTAATTACCAAAATACCCATTTGAAGGGGTTTATAAAATGGAAAAAATTATTGACTGCAGGTCATCTTCTTCCTTCCTCTTCTTTAAATCTTGCAGATTTCGCCCAACTATGGAAGCTCTCGGCCAGCAGGGTAGATTTTCTTGCTAGGATTTGGTACTACGGTGAAGTTCTAGGCTGTGGATCGCCGCCGAATTTGGGTAATCGGAATGTGGGTCTATTGGGTCGGTGATACTCCTGGCTTGGGTCAGTCGCAACTGCGGAAATCTTGACGATTCCGAACATCTACGGGAGCTATCAGCTATTTGGATGGACCTTCGTTCTCCGGCTTGGATTTTTGGTGAAGTCTTTGGCTTTGGGTCACCGCGGTGTTTTGGTTGGTGTACTGAGTCGACTCAAGTTGGTGCAATGAGTCATCTCAGGTGAGTCAACTCGGGGTAGTCATGGTTTTGTTGTTCGGGTTTGAGTTTTGGGGCCTCCGCTCGGTC
>VMRK01000254.1:0-34083 GCA_016801395.1 Leptodermis oblonga
GTTTGGAGGTGGCAATAGTGGTGGTGGACTGGTGGAGAAGGTGAGGGTGTGGAACCAGGAAGACAAAAACGTAGAGAGTATTATTTGAAGTGATTATTAATTAAAAATTATAAGCAAGCAAGATTTGATTGGAAACTTCCCATGGAGTGCTCACGAGCTTTCAGGCGGAAGCACGCGCACTTCTCATTGGGCTTCGTATCTGTGATAGGCTCGGCCTACATCAGGTAGATATGGAGACTGATTCTATGATTTTGTTAGTGGCAGTCCAGAGAGGGGATGGCCTTTGGCGATCGACCTCCACATTGGCCGGAATTCTTGCATTGCGACATACTTATGGGTTCATTACACACCTTTATCGCGAAGGAAATGCTGTGGCAAATAGTCTGGCTCAAACTTCCAATTTATCTGGTCACACAGAGTTCTTTGTCCACTCCACCCTCCCACGAAGGGTTAGAGGTTTGGTTGTTCTAGATGCTAAGGGCTTCCCCTATCTAAGGGGATAATAGTGTTTGAATTGTATTTTGTACTTATTTTGTTTGCATTTGCACTTTTGCATTTATGTATCTCTAAGGTAAAACGCATTATGTTCCCCTTAGAACACTTTTTGGCATTTTGCCTTTGATTTTTAATAAGGGTTCCCAAACCCCCCCCCGGCCACTTAATCAGCTATTACCAAATTAAAAAAAAGAAAAAAAAGTTAACTTGCTAAGTGAAATCCTTTTAATTCATGCTCGCCCTTTTACGTTGCCACGTGGGAGGATTTCACTTTTCCTTGAACAATGTTAGTAATATTTTTCAAGGACAAAAATACCAATTCATAATGAACAGTAACAATGTAATAGTCTAGCAGTCACGTTGAAATTATCTATATGGTATGCGTTTTGAAAGATGTTTTGAATTTTAAAATTATTAAAATTATATTAAAAATGTAAAAAAGTGTTTGAAAAATGTAAAAATGGTTATTGAAATTGATGAAAAATTATTATAAAATGAAAAGTAAGATTGAAATATAAATGAGAATTTGTTGCCATACAAGGCCATAGTCTTTTCAAAAGAATAATTAACTTATTTGACTTATATAAATTAACTATGTAATTGCATAAACCAAATTCAATGATTGAATAATTTTTTAAAGGGACTATAATTTTATTTAAAAGATATATGTAGAAAATGCGATAAAAATAATTATAAGTACCATTATTAGTCCGTTAACTTAAATTTATTAGTTATGTTTGATCCTTTAACTTAGAAAAGTTCATTATCCTTTAATTTTATTTTTTTAGTTTAAATTAGTTATTTATCCAAAATTATACAAGTTTAATGGAGTGTGAATGACAAAATCTAACATATATTTTTAAGCAGAGGCGGACCTACATGTGCCCCCACCACAATTTTATAGAAATAGGCTTAATATAATATAATTTTAAATTTATTTGTATTTTTGTCCTACCAAAATTAAAATAATAAAGGTAATGTAAAATTTAATCATAATAAATAAATTTTTAGTGCATGTAAGTTAATATATTTAATTTTAGTTAAAACTTTGGAATAATAACAGTAACAATATTTGATAAAATTTAGCATATAATTTCTTTAATAAAATATTTTTACTGTATTAAATATGCCCCAAAAAACTTTCAAGGCATGCATCTATTGTATCTTTAAAAATAGTGCAGCAAGCCTATCATAAATCAGCTATTCATATTTATATTAGTTGATGGGTCCCTTATATGTACATCACCTTCCCCCAAAATAGCACTTTCCCAATAAATGTATCTGGTTGTAAAATTTTACATGGTATAATGGATACACTGAATATTCTCTCATGTTTTTAAGTTAGTTCAATTTCATGATTAATCATTAAATGTGGTTTCGATTTAGGATTAATTTCTCATATTTACTGGTTGATTATCAAAATTTGGTATAATTTTGAATGAAAGATCAATTCAAATTAAAGAGATCATAATGATTTTTTGTTTTTTCTAAATTAAAGGGCTAAATTGAAAGACAAGTTACTCGATTAAGACAGCGACTTATTATGCTTTCAATAGCAAAACGCACAAAGTACAAACTAGGGGTTCAAATCAAATTGCCTCGCGGATTGAGCAGGTAATTGCCCAAACCCGAACCGGACCACGGGGCAGGGTAGATCAGATAGGATCAGCCTGTTCTTTTTGTTTTGATTTTAACATTATATTTTTTAAATTTAATATATTATATATTTTTATTATTTTAAATATAATTTTTTACTATTTAAATATTTTTAAATTATAAAATTATTTTTTAAAAACATATTTCAAAACCATATTCAAAACAATAAAAAAAAAAACCAGCCTTAGGAGTTTCGGAGCACGGTCGTACCGATCCGTTTCGAGTCGTTTTGACCTTTCAATGACCCTAAACGCTAAACCTATCTCTTTGATTTTCTTTGTACTTCACTCTGCGTAATCAACGAACTGCGCCACCCAATTTCCCTCAATCTGACAATCTCAAGCCCTTTTCTCTCGCTGTTGCCGTCATCTGAGAAAATCCACCCACCCAAACCCAAACCCAGTTCTTCTTTACCCTCTCTGAATCCTTAGTTGTTCGTGGCGCGGGGCAGGAAAAAAAGGGCAAAATAAAAGAAAAAGAATCTTCCATGGATGATGTGATGATTGCTAAGATGAACAAGTACTCGTCTTCGCTTTGGGTTTTGCTGTGTTCTTGTTCGATTATATTAATTTAATCCATGAAGATAGTAAAACAGAGCCCTGAGGCTGAATCAAGAAACAGAGGATGAGCAAGTTCATTCATCCACAACGCTTCTCAGGCGGCGGAGGATGAGGATGAGGATGACGAGGTGTTACAATATTTTTCACACTTTCTTCTTCTGCGTTAAATGTTTTCTTTAGGAATTCTCTTCCTATTCATACCAAAAAGAGTCAAAAAAAAAGAAAAAAAAAAAGAAAAAGAAGTTTCGGGTCCTCTGTTTTGACTTTTGAGCACATCTAGGAAACGGCCATTTCATTTGCATAAAAAATAGATATCATATTTTATTAAGTACTACACTTCCAGCAACAAAAATGACTTTTTGTGAAGTACAACAAATCAAAATGACAGCCCAACTCATGTAGTACAACGAAATATACCCGCACAAACAAAAGGAGTACATAGTTGTACTAAACAAAAAGGAGTATGTAGTACGTACTAATCAAAAAACGCAGTACACACACATTAATTTGCTTCGCTTCTATATATACACAGTATTATTACATTAAAATCATTCATTTTAGTTACAGAGAGCTTTACTTGCAGAATAGAATAGGTAGTATAGTTTGAAGGCTCAAAATATTGAGAAATGGTGGAAGTGTCCAACAGGAGCGACATGAGATCACATTGGCGATGTAATTGCTTATATATTGTAGTTTTGGTCTGTGTTTCAATGTGTTCTCAGGTCGCCCCTGCAGGATTTCTTCCACTCAGTTTATGCAGAGTTTCTGAAGCAGCCATTGAGTTTGAGGTATACCATTATCTACCTAGTAGAAAACTAAAATTAAAATTTGGAAAAAAAATTGGGGTTAGTTCTATTTTTGTTTTTTTGTGTGTGTGTGGTTGGGGAATGGGGCTTTTTTTTTTTTTTTTTTTTTTCTTTTCTTCGTGAAGGTAGATCGGGCTTTTTTTTGGTTGGGCGCATTTTAAATTGTTTTTTTATTAATGTTACCGTTTTCTGTCACTACGTTTTTTATTTGGGCATGTGCACGGGCAAGCACATGAACAGTTTTTTTTTTTTTTTTTCCTGAGGCATTTTGGCTCTATTTGGATTGCAACTCAAATAGGAAATTTTTTGACGGAATTATGTTTTAAACATTGTGTAGGGAAAAAAATAATGTAATAATGAAATGTTAATTTTTAAGTAATATGATTATATGAATATAATTTTAGAGGAAAACTTAAAATGTAAAATTTGAATTTGGTAAAAAAAAAAAAAAAATGAGAGTTTGGTTTAGAGCTTTTAAGGAAAAAAGAGAAGTTTTTCTTAAAAAAGAAACAGAAAGAAAAAAAAAACCAAAACAAAAACAGGCTAGCCTTTTCAGTATAAATTTTTGTTTTAAATAAAACAAAAAATGGCCCGAACCAACCAGATCTCGACCCAAATCGAACTCCAACCTGACCCGTTATCCAATACGACCCCTGGCCGGACGCTTGTCTAGTTTGCACAGGGATTCAGTAATGATGTTAGAACAATACATAATAACTATAATAAAATATGAGAAAACGTAATTGTACAATTACATATTGATGTCCCAGTACCGTAGACTAACAATCAAATATTTAATTAGCACGCAGACCTTGTTAGGCTAAGATACTGGGACATTAATATGTAATTGTACAATTACGCTTTCCATATTTTATTATAATTATTGTGTATTGTTCTGACATCATTACTGAGTTCTGCTGCAAATCAAGTAAGCGTCGGGCCTGATCTTGTGACTCTCCAACTCGACCCCCTATTCGATACGGGGATCCGGTCGGACGCTGCCTGGCTCTCGTCAGGAAGTACAATATCGGAAAATATAGACAATAAATGTAAATTAAATATTTATGTTACAATAAATATAAGTTTTCTGGTCCAGGACCGTAGCCTAAAACACTATTCTTGTAGTATGATAGTGGGTAACATTTTATCATCTTGTCCGAGCTTGACCCCGCTAGTGTGACCACCATGTTTTGTTTCTTGGATCGGCTCTTTAACTTTGTCTTCTCATTTGCACATCCTATAACTACTAAGAAAAATTATATATACACAAAATGAGCTGACGCCCAGTGATGTTCTCCGTTTAAAATAATTAAAGCAGTAAAACAATCAAGATATCACAACATAGGACACGTAACATACAAGTTATATAATAAAAAATGAGTTGGAAAGCTGTAAAGCAAGTTGTAAATGATACACAGTAGTCTATAGGGACTATAGATGTGATTCTATTAACAAATATATCACTTATTACCCCAGACTTTCACGCACACACAGTGCTTTGCCAACAACGCCCACATGTCAAGGTAATCAAGATGGTGGCCCGCTACTACTGGGTCTCATGAGTTGCCCACTCAAACCAAGTTATTGATCGAACGCCCACGCTCCACCTGTCACGTTCGATACCGTAGATCATGGTTTTGTGGGATCCCAACATTATAATTTAAGCGCAACAACACACCAAGATATCAATCATAATCAAGCGCAACAACGCATCAAGCAAGCCAATCGTCAAGTATAACATAACAATGTAATTCAAGTCAGGATGGTAAAGTACATCCGTTGTCATCAAGCATTTATTTCATAGTTCATGTATCTTTGTACTTCATATTTCATGCATCATTTTATTCAACAATTCGTATTATATTTCACTTATCAACATACCATCCATCAATGTCACGTTTCGCATATCATAGCCAAATATTGTATAATTTAAGTTTACCCGAGCCGAGTGAAAAGTAGTCCCTCGCTCATTCTTATTTCCATTTCAAGATTTCTAGAAATAACTTCACCATGACACACAAGTGTGTGTGTGTGTGTATATATATATATATATATAAATATAACTTTAGACACAATCAGGCAATTTCAGGTAGCACGTATTTTTGTAAAAATAGTTTGATAGCGAAAGTAGTTTTAGTGAGAACACTCAACTTACGAGTCTAATTCAGTTAACGATGGTTCTGCAATCAATATCCAAGAAATTTGTAATATATTCTTGTATTTTGTAAAATTACAATTTAGTCCCTATAACTTGTAAGTTTATCTTGTGAGTTTATTGATTATATCCATTTATGATTTTAACAATAAGCTTTAGCTTTATGATATCATTCATCTTGATTACTTTAATTTATAAAATTGAAATTAAGTCCTTTAACTTTGTTGAATTTGCATTTTAGTTCTAAAGCACAAAAGATCACTTTTTGAGGTGTTTCATTTCATGATTACCATTTATTTTATAAATTCAGTTGATAAAGTGTATTTTAGGTTTCACTTATATACTTTATAAATTTTGCATTCAAGTCCCTAAACTTTTCAATATTTATATTTTGGTCCATAAAGTTTCTGAGATCTCACTTTCATGTCTTCAACATTAAAATTTATGTTAGTAACTTGAAGTTTATGAAAATTGTATATAAGTCCCTCAAGTTTTAATTATTTTCATTTTAGCTTCTTCAATTCCATAATTGTAATTCAAAATGTAATCTAAATGATTTCATATAAAAATCCCAAATGTATTGTTATATGCTTGATTAAAATATCTCTTTGATAATTCATCTTATTTTTAGTGCTATTTACAATTTTCCTATTTTGTTCAATTAGTAATAATTTTCATATTTTCTTTTGATTTTTATTTTTATTTTTATAATGTGTAAGTCAAAATGACATTTTATATTGCTAAAGATTATATTAAATACTGTAAGTGTTGTTTAGTATATTTTCACTATGATCATGGTTTAAAAGATTTAAAGTGTCTTTTTATTTTCCTTAGAATAATAATTTCTTTTAGCTTTGAATTTTCCAAAACAATGATCAAAATTTACATTTTATGGAGGATGGGGTCCAGTGACATAATTTTGTCATTTTATTACATATTTATCCTTTTTCATTCTTGTTAATTTTGTAAGTTATAAATTACTCATTTATCTCTTTCTTGTATTTCTTTGGTCTCTCGATTTTGATATGATTTTATTTACTATAATTTTGTTAAACACAACTCCAGCACTTAAAATACATCATTTACAGTAGCATGAATCATCCATTCACTCTTTAAAATTTATAAAATTACACAATAATTTTCATAGCATTAAAACCGTACCTTAACATAATAGTTTCATGCATGCTATTGTTCTAGATTTCATTTACCATGCACATAAACATAATAAATTATTTTCAAAATATCATAATCAATATATCATATTACATCATGAACCATAACATTTACAATATCAATATCAGTCCATAAAAATATAAAATCATACAAGAAATAAATTTTCAAGGATTTTGGTTCTTCATACGTGTGGACTGTCCTAGAATTGTTCATCCCATTAAAATCACTCTAAAAATTAATCTAACACTTTAGTAATATTCATCATAATTTTCTGTACATCATATAATTTTTCCAAAATTTTCTATAACTCTTTAATACTATTTTAAAATTAAAACAGTGGCTGCCCTGCATATTTTCAGATGCAGCCATTTTACTTCTCAACCTTAAACATTATTTTAAACTCATCCAAGAAATTATCCAAAGCTTATACCATGTTCTATACATCAAGAGCTATCTTAGGGTTATGATTTTTAGATTCAAAAGCTTCCAAGAATACCTATTTTGAGTTCTTAAAGATGAAACTCCATAAAATCCAGAATCTGCCACCTTTTGATTTTTCGGCTATAACTTCCTACAGAAAATTATAAAAATCATGAAACTGGTTGGATATAAAACTAGACTCATAGAGGAGTTTATAGACACCTTTGTTAGAATTCATGAGTGGATCTTTGGCTATGATTTGTAAATACGAAGTACAATATTACCTTGAGCCATTGATGTTGTCGGAGTGTTGACAGAGTCACACACGAAGTCTCCGGTCTTCCCTCTCCAAACTCTCTCTCACTATAGTCGCGTGTATGCTGATGGGTGCACACTACGTTTGTTGGTTGAGTGGAGAGAGGGACCGGGGAAATACATATATATAATTATGACCTACCCCATCAGAGGTCAATCGTAATAAATTATAATCAACTTATAATTCTCCCTGATTTTCCTCAATCAATCATAATCATCCAATATCATGGTCGATTAATTAGATGCCATAATTGTCTCAATTTAGTGGGATGGCTTATAAGGAAGGGTAGGTAACTGATCGTGGTCATGGAGTCAACCTTTACAGTTACCATAATATTTTAACATTCTCCCACTTGGACAAATGACCACGTAAATGGATGAGTTTCAGTAATGTGGCCACAATAATTGTATATTTATCCTACATCGTTACTAAAATGGATCATGGCGGTTATATGTCTTAATAGTCACACTCCCTTCCAAGTATCACAATTTTAATAACTAAATGTAGATAAACTTAATAAGGAAAATGAACTATCAACGAAAAATGTTCATATATGATCCAAATATTAAATCCTGTAATAATAATGTGCACAAAACAGGAATCTAATATATCCTTATGTGTCCCTACCATAAACAAGCAATTCAATCAAAATTAATAAGACCCATGGAACTAACATGTTCCACAAATTTCTTTGGCGCCAATGCTTTTATGAATGGGTCTGCAAGCATCAAATCAGTCCGTATATGCTCTATGGACACTTTTTGTTCTTGAATTCTCTCTCGAACAACATGGTATTTCAATTCAATGTACTTTGACTTGCTTGAGCACTTGTTGTTCTTGGAGAAGAAGACAGCAGCGAAATTATCACAATACATGGCTATTGGTTTAGAGATGGACTCCATAATTTTAAGTCCCTCGATGAAATTTCTCAACCAAATAGCCTGAGACGTCGCTTCATGGCATGCAACAAATTCAGCTTCCATAGTTGAAGAAGCAGTGACTGATTGCTTAATGCTTCTCCATGATACAGCACCCCCAGCGAGCATAAAAATATATCCAGTAGTTGACTTCATCGTTTGCTCACAACCCATAAAATCGGAATCTGAGTATCCGATGATTTCAAGTTTATCACTTTGCTTATAATCGAGCATCAAATCTTTGGTGCCTTGGAGGTATCGCATCACCTTCTTAGCTGCTTTCCAGTGATCGATTCCTGGATTACTTTGGACTCTGCCAAGCATCCCGACTGCAAAGCTGATGTCAAGTCTCGTGCATGTTTGAGCATATATCAAACTTCCAACAGCTGATGCATAAGGTACAGTATCCATTTGATGTCTCTCAATTTCATTTTGAGGACATCTGTTTTGACCAACTCTGTCTCCTTTCACAATAGGACATGGAGTGGTTGCACAATCTTGCATTGAAATCTTTCAAGAACCTTGTTGATGTAATTCTTTTGAGATAAACCAGAGTCTTCTTGAATCTATCTCTGTGAATCTCAATGCCAAGAACGAAAGATGCATCATTCATATCTTTCATCTCAAAGTTCTTAGAAAGAAATCCTTTAGTGTCATGCAACAAACCCAAATCATTTGTGGCAACCAATATGTCATCAACATACAAGATCAAAAATATGAATCGGCTCCCACTAACCTTTAGATATACACAATCATCAAATTTATTTTCTTGAAATCCAAAGGTCTTTATGGTATTATGAAACTTGATATACCATTGTCGTGAGGCCTGTTTGAGTCCATAAATTGATCTGTTCAATTTGCATACCAATTGCTCCTTTCCTTCTTCCTCAAAACCTTCGGGCTGAATCATATAGATTTGTTCTTCAAGATCTCCATTCAGGAATGCTGTTTTTACATCCATTTGGTGTAACTCCAAGTCATAATGAGCCACCAAAGCCATGATTATTCGGAAGGAATCTTTCTTTGATACAGGTGAGAAAGTCTCATTGTAATCGATACCTTCCTTTTGAGTGAATCCTTTAGCTACTAGTCGGGCCTTATAACGGTCAATGCTGCCATTGGAGTCTCGTTTAGTTTTGTAAACCCATTTGCATTGAATGGGTTTAGACCCCTCAGGTAAATCAACCAAATCCCAAACTTGATTGCTTTTCATAGATGCTATTTCATCCTTCATGGCATCCATCCATTTATTGGATTCATCATTTTTCATGGCCTGTGAGAATGTAAATGGGTCATCCATAATGCCAGTATTGCTACTTTCTTGCAAGTATACAATATAATCATCTGAAATTGCACTTGTTTTTTTATCTTTTTGACCTTCGTACAACATTCAGACCATTATTGCGTGTATCAATAAGAGTGGTCGGGTCATGAACATCCTGAGAATCAACGTGAGTTGATTCTTGTGACTGTGAGATTAAATCCACCTTCCTTTTCTCATGACTCCCACTAAAATTCTCATTCTCAAGAAATCTAGCGTTATTTGTTTCCATAATTCTGTTGTAATGATTAGGACAGTAAAATCGATATCCTTTTGATCTTTCTGGATATCCAATAAAGAAACAACTAATTGTTCTTGGATCAAGCTTCCTTTCATGTGGATTGTAAAGCCTTGCTTCAGCAGGACATCCCCAAACACGTATATGGTTTAAACTTGATTTTCTACCAACCCACAATTCATAAGGGGTATTAGCCACAGCTTTGGTAGGAACTTGGTTTAAAATATACATTGATGTCCGGATAGCTTCTCCCCACAAAAATTCAGGAAGAGTGCTGTCACTAATCATACTTCGAACCATATTCAATAAGGTTCAATTACGCCGTTCAGCCACACCATTCTGAGGCGTTCCTGGCATTGTGTATTGAGCAATAATTCCATTTTCTTGAAGAAATCTAGCAAAAGGTCCCAAATTGCGACCAGTTTCATCATATTTTCCATAATATTCACCACCTCTATCTGACCTCACAACTTTAATTTTTCTATCCAATTTATTTTCTACCTCCGCCTTGAACACTTTGAACATGGTCAAGGCATCGGATTTTTCCTTAATTAGATAGACATATCCATAACGTGAGAAGTCATCAATAAAGCTGATGAAATATTTTTCATTGCTTATAGAAGAAGGAAATGGTCCACAAATATCTGTATGTATCACTTCAAGCAGTCCAGAACTTTTAGTGGCATTTTTCTTAGTACCCTTAGTTTGCTTGCCCTTAATGCAATCTATACAGGTACCAAGATCCATAAAATCAAGAGTTGGCAAGACTCCATCTTTGACTAGCCGCTCAAGTCGTTCCTTTGATATATGACCCAAGCGTTTGTGCCACAACAGTGATGAAGTTTCAGAATCATGACTGCGTTTGTGGCTAACATTCATATTCATATGCAGAGAAATAAGGGATTCAGAAAATTTAGGATCAAGATCTTTCTTATACCACCCATTAATTAAAGTACCACCACCAATAAAAACTTTATTTTTTGTTAAATTGAAACACTGATCACCAAGTTGAAAGAAATAACCATCTAAATCAAGACGAGATAGAGAAATTAAGTTTCTAGAAAAGGCAGGAACATAAAAGGTGTCAAGTAAATCTAGGCATGTGCCAGATTTTAAGACCAGTCTATAGGTGCCAATAGCTTCAACTTTTGCTTCCGTTTTGTTCCCCATTAAGATTTTCTTTTCCCTTATCAGTGGTTGGCGGGTTGTAAGGAATCTCTGCATGTTATTAGAAATATGAATGGTAGAACCACAATCAAGCCACCAAGTATTAGAAGGAACATCAACTAAATTGGTCTCAAGACAAACAAAGGAAAGGGATTACCTTTCTTTTGAAACCATGCCTGTCTCTTATGGCATTCTACTTGCTTATGTCCCTTCTTCTTGCAAAAATGGCAAGTGACACCAAAACCATCATGGCTAGGAGCCCCTTTATTTGGTGTTCTGTGGCCTTTACCTTTGGGCTTTCTTGGTCCACGAACATTATGACCATGTGATATTAGATGGACAGTTTGCAATCCTTCTTTTTTCAATCTCGCTTCCTCTTGGACACACATAGAGATAAGTTCATTTATAGTCCACTTATCTCTTTGAGTATTGTAAGTGATCTTAAATGGACCATATTGCTGAGGAAGCGAGTTGATGATGAATTGCACCAAAAAGGACTCAGAAATTGCCATATTCATTGATTTGAGTTGTTCAGCCAAGTTATTCATTTCCATGATGTGTTCACGTATGCCACTTACCCCGTCATATTGTTTTGTGGTCAAGGCTGCCATAAGTGTACCTGCCAATGCTTTATCAGTTGCTTGAAATTGTTGCTCAACTGAAGTGAGGAAAGTGCGAGCGTTGTCAGAGTTTGGAATTGACTGCCTTATGTGCTTTGCAATCTTGCTTCTAATGATCATCAAGCTTAGGCGGTTGGAGCGTTCCCAGCTTTCACGAAGTGTTTTTTCAGCTTCAGTGCTTTCAGGTTGAATCTTCCCAGGTTCAGCAATACGGAAACACAGATCCAGATCCAAGCATCCCAATGTGATAAGCAACTGTTCATGCCAATCAGAGTAATTGGACCCATTCAGTTCAGGGCTGTCAGAAGTGAATCCGGCAACTGATCCTGGAATAGTAGCTGAAAATAAAACACGAATCATGCCATGAGTTTCATCATAGAGGAGCAATCAGGTGCATCATTGTAGTTCACCTTTGGGCAAGAACTTACAACATGCTAGTGATGTGCTCAATGCGAGATTCATCATAATAGAGCAATCGTGTGCATCATTGCAAATTTGCCTTTGGGCCAAACTTACAACATGCATATGATGTGCTCAAAGTGAGGAACAATTATTCACTTTTATATTACAATCATTAATCGAGATATTATATTCCTTTGGGTAATATAATAACTCTGTCATAAAAATAGAATTAAAATACCTTTGGGCAAATTTTAATGCTATAATCATGATATAACATTAGTATAAATAACCTTTTAAACTTCACAACTAGTTCACTTTGGTGAAACTAATTGATATCTTTAATGTTTATAAGGTTATTTTGGCCTACTACTCACTAGTACAAAATGTGAGTTTCATCTTAGTAGTGTCAATCATTTAAAATTTGACTTTCAATTCATTAATTATAACCCTTCGTGGGTTGAGAAATTAATGAACATGCATAATATAATAAAACTAAAATTTGTACAATGAATTAAAAAACGTGGAGGGTACAGAACTTCCCAAAAAAAAAAAAAATTATGAAAGCCAATGAGCTCATTATACATATATATATATATATATATGTTATATTTGGAAAACAGATTAATTTCTTTCATAAAATAAAGAAACTCTGGGCAGCTATCAAATTTAATTTCTTTTAAAAGGAAATGAGAACATATATTTTCCATATATAAAAGGAGTAAATTTCAGAAATTGAAGAAAGTCATATTTTAAAAACAGTTTTCAGGCAAATTGAATTGGAAGGGAAATTAATAAAAGTGTGGTTTTCTTTTCTTGATAAATAAGGCTGGACAAATTGAATCGAGTCGTCCCTTTTATAATAAAATTGGATGCAGAAAGAAGCAATTAATTTAATTGGCGTTTTCTTTAATTAAAGTAAAAGCAACTTCTCTTCAGTTGGGCTTACGTTTGTCTTATGATTGGACATACTACATGTTAAACTAGTTCCATTTTGTTTTTGGGACTACAACATCAACATTACCAGGTTTCCAGTTCATCCTACTTTCTCTCTGTCTTCTATTTTAAGGTTTTGTAAGAGAAACATTGACCAAATCTCAAGGAGTATTAGATAATTTCTTGAACTTCAGGAGGAATCTCCAGAAATGTATGGGTTATTTTAACCCACAAAAGAGAACAATTCCCGAAAACAAATTCATGTGATTTATAAGGTACTGATTTTATTTCATGTGTAACTCATATATGCAGAAAAAGAAAAAATAAAATAAATTTCATAACTGAACTCATAGAACTAAAACCCAACAAAATCACTTTAATCCAAATCAGTATGCACATTTAATAATCAAAGATTACATGCCAGTGAATTGAATTAACAAAAAAACAACTTGAGCCATTAATGTTGTCGGAGTGTTGACAGAGTCACACACGAAGTCTCCGGTCTTCCCTCTCCAAACTCTCTCTCGCTATAGTCGCGTGTATGCTGATGGGTGCACACTACGTTTGTTGATTGAGTGGAGAGAGGGACCGGGGAGATACGTATATATAATTATGACCTACCCCATCAGAGGCCAATCGTAATAAATTATAATCAACTTATAATTCTCCTTGATTTTCCTCAATCAATCATAATCATCCAATACCATGGTCGATTAATTAGATGCCATAATTGTCTCAATTTAGTGGGATGGCTTATAAGGAAGGGTAGGTAACTGATCGTGGTCATGAAGTCCACCTTTACAGTTACCATAATATTTTAACAACCTTAACCTTGATTAGATGTAGTCTGAGTTGAGAGATATGAGTTATTATTTCGGACTGTCCTGTGTCTGGAAGATGAAGGTTTAAGGCACTGACATGCCTTCAGTTTTCTGGGAATATCTCCCTACAGAAAAATCTAAAAATTATGAAACTAGTTAGAGAAGAATCTAGACTTAAATAGGAGTTCATAGAGATCTTAACTCAGAGAGGCCTTCGGTTTTGTGGCTATAACTCCCTATAAAAAAATCCAAAAATTGTAAAAATTTTTGGATATGAATCTAAACTCAAATAGGAGTTTATGGATATCTTGATCACATTCAGAGGTGGTCGGAGTAAAAAGATCTATGCCATTCTTTCAGACTGCTCCGTTTTTGGCAGCTGAAAGTTTTGTGGTGCTCTTGAGTTTCTTCTGGGTTTCTCCTTAACTTGGAGGGGTGTGAGAGAGAAGAAATGTTTCTAATGGTTTGTTAAATGTATGGAATAGAATGGATGAGGAGTTTGGGATGCTTTAACCGAGAGAAGTAGGAGAATGCTAAGGAATTTTCTTGAGTTTATGGGTTGTAGATATAGGTAGGTAGATTTTTACTTTTATTTTGAGTGCTCATGATTATGTTTACATGCATGAACTCCCATTGGCTATTATGGGGGGTTGGAAGGTGATGGAATTCTCTTGAAATTAGCTGAGAATTTCCTAAACTTTTCTTGGATAATTTTATCCTTTATTCACAAGTTTAAGAAAAATTAGAGGATTTGATATAAGGGCAATATAATAATTTCAAGGGTAAAGATTAATCTTTTAATTAAAATTTTCAGATTGTTGGCTTCATTTAAGGTGTACACGTGTGGAGTACTTCATCTCCATTTGTACACGTATATTAATTGATAAAATGTGAGGTTTATTTATATCCTTATGATTTAACATATGATATGTAATCATGTCTTTAGAGTTAATAAATTTATTATCAAGAATATAATTGTACATGTTATTTTTTTTTTTCTTATTTTTGGGTTATTTTACATGATTTTAAATTCTATATTCGGGTCAAAATTTCGGGCCGTCACAGATCTCGTATTGGGTAAGGGGTCGGGTTGGGGTGTTACACTTAGGGATGTTCAAACGGGCCGACCCGATCCAAACTCACTCAGATCAAACTGTTCGGGTCAGGTTCGAGGGTGCACCGAAAAGAACAATTCGATTTGGGTCGAGACCGGATAGGTCCTTTTTGATTATTTTTATTTTACTTTAAATTTTAAAATGCCCTAAAAAAAATAAAGAAAACGAGAAAAAAAAATTAATCTGGGCAAGGGTGTGACCTGAATTGACCTATTTTTGTTTTTTTAGGGTGAATTGAAAATTTGGTCAACTTACTTTCGTTTTAGTCACCTTTCTTTTTTAATTGTTTTCTAAGTCACCAAACTTTCATTTTTGCATTTTGTGAGTCACTCTGTCAAACTGCACCGTTAACCCACTATCGGACCAATTTTTGCGAGGCTAATTTCGTCTTTCACGCCTATTTTTTAGTCTTCATCACTAAAAGTCCCAAAAAAAAAAAAAAAAATGAACCAAACAACATTTTCTCTTCATTTTTGTAAGAGGAAGCATTCCCCATTATTTTTCCCATAACCTTCAAGGGATTCACACAGAAGCTTTCATAATTAATTGCTAGCCTTCATTCAAGTACAAATACAGAGTCAGCCGATTGGAAATCGAGTTTTAGCCATAAGCCATTCATATCACAATTGCTCAAAAAACAAGTTTATGTACCAGTAAAAAGGATACCAAACAAAATTAGCAACTCGGGTTCTTGAAAGAACAAAGAAACTTCGGGAATTACTCCTCACGGTCACTTGAGAACCAAACCAGACAATAGCAACTCAGAAGAAAACAAAATAAAAATTCGGCCAAAATCAAAATCAAACTTTTAGCAGCCTCGCATTTGGGTTTATCATCCAGAAATGTTTGGAAATAATCAAAACCCAAGAAGAAAAAAAAAAAAAAAAGAATCAGGTTGGTCAGCCCAGCTATTAACACCTACAACATTCTCTTCTTCAGCCGCCGTCGCTGCTTCCTTAACCAAGAGCCACTTTGCTTTCTATTTGCTTCCGCCATCGCTGCTGCGACAGCAGTCATTCAAATTTTGCCGCCATCCAACAGCAAACCCGACGGCCTACTTCTGCTGCAGCCACCATTCAAATATGGTGCATCTCTCTTCTTGCCGCCTGCAATTTTCTCCTTCATCCGCAGCCGTTCGTCGACTCCCTGCCGGACCTTTTCTACCCTATGTTGAAACTTCAGATCTGAAGACACAGTCGCCGTTCCCGATCCAGAGCTCCGGAAGAGATAGCAGTGACGGCGGCAACAACGTCTGAAAACCCTAGTGGGTTGCTTTCTCCGATTAGTCGTGCCCAATTCGGAGCCCTTCTTCTACATCTATAGGTGTTTTGTTAACCACTCATTCTTCCAAGGACTAGAAACCCTAACTGCTGGACAATAGGATGCCAGCAAAAATGGGTGAAATTTTGGAGAAGAAAAGGGAGGATTTTTCGAGAAGAAAAACAAATATGGATTTTTGGAGAAAATAATGTCAGATTTTTTTAGAAGAAAATGGAAGATTTTTGGATTAGAAACAAATTATCATCTTTTTCAGCTTAAACTTAGGGCTAAGTGTAAAAAACACAGGGATAAAGTCTGAAAATTTTCTAACACAAGGGTTAGAAGCAATTAAGTGAAAAAATGGAAAGGAATTAAGAAATTTGGAACTGTTTTGACAAAAATACCCTTGTTTTCGTTAGTAACATAACGGAGCAAATTAACAGAGTGATCCAAAAAATGCAAAAATGAAAGTATGGTTACTTCGAAAACAATTAAAAAAAGAAAGGTGACTAAAACGTGAACATTTGAAAAGTAAGGTGACCAAATTTTCAATTCACCCTTTTTTTATAAAATTTTTATACTCTAAAGGCTCTGCTTGTTTTTGTTCTTGTTTCTTTTTTTTTTTTTTGGTGGTGGTGGGGGGGGGGGGGGGGGGGGGGGACATGGACCCTTTATTAAAAATGCCACCAAAAAAAATGTTCCAAGAAGAACGTAATGAGCCTCACCTTAGAAGTACAAAAATGCAACAATGCAGATGCAGCCTCTACAACCCGCATGTAAGGGAACTCCATAGCATCTAGAACTACCAAACCTCTAATTCTCCTAGGGAGAGTGGAGTGCACATAAAAATCAGTGCGGCTTGATAGGCTTGCTGATTCCCGGTAAAGGTGTGTAATGGACATATAGCAGTGTCGTAAGTCTGAAATTCCCTTAAGAGTCATTGCGGCCCTCTAGGGGCCTGATTCTCCTTAACCGCCGCTGCCAAGACCATGGAATCAGTCTCTACCTGTACCTGATATAGACCCAAATCATCACATATGGTAAGACCTAACAGTAGCGCCCTACCTTCCTCCTGGAAGCCCGTCAGAAACCCGAGCGAAGCCCTAACTGCGAACACCACTCTCCCCTACGCATCTCGTAATACTACCCCCACCCCTGAGGGCCCCGGATTCCCCCTGGAGGAGTCATCCACATTTAACTTGAAATGGCCTGGAGTAGGCAGACTCCACCATACAAAAGTCATCTCTCTCCTTTTCTGTTAAGCCCACCGATGTAGTACACTGCCTTCCAGGAAGGTAGCAGTAGGGTTTCTATTTTTTTTTTTTTTTTTTTTAAGGAAGGGTAAATGATTTCACGGTTTCTGTTTTTGTTTCTTTTTAAGAAAAACTTCGCTATTTTCTTTTAAAACCTTTAAACCAAACTATCTAATTTTTTTACCAAATTTAAAATTTAGCTTTCGCTCTAAAATTATACTCATATTACTTAAAAGATTAACAATTCATTATTACATTTTTTTTTCTTTCCCACACAATTTTTGAAAAATAATTCCGTAAAAAAACTTCTATTTGAATTACAATCAAAGCAAAGCCAAAATCCCTTGCAAAAAAAAAAAAAAGATATAAAAAACTTAGTGAAAAAAAGGGTAACATTAATAAAATAAAATAAAACTTTAAAATCGCCCAAACCTAAAAGAAAGCCTGATCCCCAACCACACACACAAAAAAACAAAAAAAAAGACCCAACCCCAATCTTTTTTCCAAATTTTAATTTTAGTTTTCTACTATTGAAATTATAAATAAAATTGTATAATTATTTTATTTAAAATAAATTGTCATTATATTTTGCATGAATTAAAATATAAATTTTAAATAATTACATGCATTATAAAAAAAATTATAACTACTTTTTTGAGGCATTAGTCAAAACACATTTTTAACTAGTTTTTACTTTTAAATTTTTTTATAAAATACTTTTTTAAACGCAAATTAGTTAGAAAAATTTCAAAAACATATTTTATAAAAAACACTTTTATAAAAGTAAATTTTGAGAAAAATATATTTAAAAGTATATTTTTTGAAGAACAAATTAAACATATTTTAAAAGTTATTATTATTTAAGTTTCTTTTTACCTAACATAAAAATATTTGGGCTGAGAAACTATTCAAATAAAAGAGAAAAAATGAATTTTAAAAAAAACATAATAGAAGAGTTATACTTTGTATGTTTTCTCTTTTTTTTTTTCTTTTTTTTGGGCTGAACAGCCTTGGGGCTGGCAGGCAAGGTGCCCTGTTTTATTGCATTCCCTAAAAGATTACATAATTGTCTTGTGAAAGAAAAAACGAGGCAAAAAACCTCTAGCTAAACCCTGAGTTAGGGAAAACACTGAGAATCCAAAGAGACCAGCCCCGCAATATGCCGAGGCAAAGATGAGTGCTGGAAAATTATGACACCATCGTTGAGCTTGCTAGTTTTGCAAGGGAGTCTGCCACCGTGTTGCCCCGAAGTACGTGAGAGATGCAAGCCTGATAGTCTAGAAGGCCCTCATGCAATCCTTGTCAGTGTCGATGCAACCAGCCACGACCCTGAATCGCCCGAAGCAGAAGCACAAGATACAAAGCCCATTTGCCTTCAATTCTATTACAACCCCTCTCTTTACAGTTCTCTCTAGCACCCTCTCTGTCTATAATGATATCTATCTTCTACTCTTTGCATCTAGTCTACTACAAACAAGGTCTATTTATAACAAAACTAGTGAAACCCTACTGGGCTTAGGTTTTCTAATATATTCATAATTAGAAAGTCTGTCTCAATATTAATTGTACTAGGATTTTGAGGAATCAAATTCTCCCTCGACTCAAAGTCCTATATACAATAACATCATTAGAAAATGATACTTGTTTATTCTTCTTCGGCTTCAACTCCTCCTTTTGAATGCCACACTCAGCACAAGTCTCATTTTTCGAATCACTAACATAAAAAATGTGATGATTACTCCTCGTCCCTTGCATAATCAACTCATCTCGTTTGAATACTTTGCAAAAGTCTCCATCACCTGTGAATTTGTACCCACGAGAACATAATTTTCCCAACGAAATTATGTTATCAATACATGTAGACACATATTTCACATCAGTCAATTTTCTTACAGTACCATTGTGAGTCTTGAGAAGTGTGGTACCACCAACCTCAATCTTCATCTTCTGACCATTTGCCACAATGATGTGTCCAAAATCTCCATCAACCTGTAAAGTGGGCAGACGCTGCATAATCCATCACCCAACTTGAACTGCTTGGCTCAGTATCCTTCATATTCTGACCATTCCCCACAACGATGTGTCCAAAATCTCTATCTCTACGTATGTGCGTAGACGCTGCATAATCCATCACCCAACCTGAACTACTTGGCTTAGTATTCTTCATCACAAACACATCATCATCATGCACAACATTTGTGCTTGCGAAGTCGTCTATTTTTTTTGCCCTTCATCTTCAGGTCAAATTACTATAGTCTCTAGGCCGAGATCTTCCACGAATGCCAGTCCTCCCTCTCGAATGACTCCTCCCTCGATCAAAACTCTCTGCAATAGCTAGGGCTTCATCTCCCTCAGGCATAATCTGCTTCCCCATTATCTTCTCATTCTCCCTTAGCTGCGTAGCCACATCATCAAGTGTCAAACTTGTTCTCCCAACAAGCATTGTTTGCACAACTAGTTTATAAGATAATGGCAAATAAGAAAGCAACAGTAAAGCCTACTCTTCATATTTGACTTCCTCTCCTGTGTTTTGAAGCCGGTATACTAGCTGATTAAACATATTCACATGGTTATGAAAATTCCCTCATTCATTCATCTTTAAAGTGTAGAAGTCCATATTCATGCACAACCTGCTCGTTAGTGACTTCGATGCATAAATACTCTCAAACTTATCCCAAATTCCTTTCGGTGCCTTCTCTTTCAAGACACTGTATTTAATTTTTGGAGTAAGCACAAGTCGAATTGTGCTAACCGCCTGTTTCTTCATTGTTGCCCAATTGCTATCACTCATCCTTTCAGGCTTCTTATCTTCAAGTGTTAAATCAAGATTATCCAGCACAAGTAAATCTTGAATTGTGCACTGCCACATCGTGAAATCCATCTTTCCGTCAAAAAGTGGATTTCAAACTTGTTCTCAGACATTTTCTTCTTTAGGCTCAGAAAAGAAAAATGTAACTCACAATTAATTGCAAGCTTCGGCTGAAACGGTGAGGCCCCAGAAAACTAAAACCAAAATTAACTTGTAATCGAATAGAGAACCCGAATTTAATGTAATTTATTCTAAAATAATTAATTTTATCTCTTGTAGTTATTAACTATTGAACAAATTCGGTTATAAAAATAAAATAAGAACAATAGTTAAATAAAGATAAATAGGTAATAAATGTACCTATATGAATAATAAATAATAAAAAGAATAAATAAAAAAATAGAAAAGTAAATGACATCAGATGGTAATAAAGAAGCAAACTCTGGAAGAGTCTAGCTAAAGCAAGAAAAGAAAAACTTGGCGACCAAGTTCTGAGACCAAGTTGACATATCACTGCGTAGGTATTTGTAGGCCAGTGTGTCTCCGCGTGAAGGAGACAACGTTGTGCCTCCCACAAGCGACAGGGAAAGCAGTTTCCCTTTAAATAGAATGCAGAGAGGCTTTCTCGCGCAAAAGCAAGAACGCAGTAGACAAGAAAAAAAAAACTAAACTAGAACTTGAAGAAGAAATCAAGAGATTAGATCCTTTGAGTGATTGCTGAGGGGACAAGGGAAGCATTTGAAGTCTTAGAAGAGGACAAGAAAAGTTTGACCAGAAGAAGAGGAAGAAGAAAACAAAGGAAGAAGAAGAAGAAGGAAACAAGGGAGGTCGATGGGAGGCAGAAAAGAGACTAGGAAAGAAGAAAGGAAGAAAGGAGGGGACGATCCGAGACCATACGCTTGATCACCGTAGTCCCACCTTTGATTTACGCTATTTAGGTAAGCCTTTAACACCCTCCATAACCACTAGATTTTGTGCCGAAGTATGCCGTAGGAAACGGAAAATATACTGTAAAAGTCGTCTTTCTAATTTTATGAACCATGCTTTAGCTTTCCAAAAAATGAAACATGCTATGCATATAGAGAATTTGAAATACCTATTAATGAGCATTTGAAAGACATTAAATAGTGAGTTGCGGAATGGCCGAAAATGAAATGAAAATTTGAGACATACAGATTCATACAGAACCTGTAGCTTTCCACCATTTTTGTAGTTTTCGGTTATGTAAACTTATATAAATGCTAGAAAACTCTGAAGATTTTAAGAGTCTATTTTCTGAAACAACAAAAGAGGAAATGGGTTATGAAACCCCATATACGGTTGCCATGCTAATTCCTCTAAAGCAGTCATCTACCTTTCTGAAGCATTTTCTCCGTCCTGTAACATGCATGTTTCCTATTTTATCTTTGGTCTAATGTTATGAGCATGCTAAGAATACTAGTTTTAGAGTTAGTGATTTACAGTAGCTATTTAGGGGTAGAAGATAGAAACCTGCAACCAAGGAGAGAAAGGAAATAATTTGGTTCTGTGACAGGACTGAGACAGAATCGGTCTTCACTGATTCTTTCTCAATTAGCTTTGCAATTGATAAAAACTGGTAAATAAATAAATAATCATAATGATAGCAACTATAGTTAGGAGAAAACGGAAACTAGGCTATGGGTGAATAGGATGAGAAGAACACTAGGAGAGGGAAGGACAATAAAAATAAATAAAAAGAAGAAGGGAGAAAACAGAGCAACAATTATTACTTTGTGGACAAATCCTCACTGCCCGAAATGCCTTCTTTGAATTAAAAGTAAAATAAAATAATAATAAAACTACAAATAATAATGTGAAAATGAATAGAAAGTAAAACAGAGAAGGTAATAGAAAGGGGCTACAGATGAGAGAACTAAGGTGGAAAGGAAACAGAGAGTGTCGAAACAAAGAAAAAAAGGGAAGCAAAATTGGGGACAGAAATTAAAAGGAAAGAAATAGGGCACTACCAGAATGAGGGAAGAAGGAAAAATGAAATGAAATGAAAGAAGGTGATAATCACAATCATAGGCATTAAAACAGTTAGGATAATAATGACAATAATAACAATTATAATAACGAACAACATTACTCATAATTAACCATAACCCGAAGTAAAGTAGATACGTTGGAATATGTCATTTTCTTTGTAGGTTTTAGGATTAATTAAATACTAAAGAACCATAAATAATTTCACTTTTCAGATTTTATCGATCCAGTTTATTCCACTTCATCTGATTCAGGTGAGTATTCTCACTGAAAACCTATTTTTGATTAGTGTGTGATTGACAATGTGTATTATGTGTTTAAATTGCTGAAAATATATAATGTATATATGATTAGTTAATTTTCCAATGAAAAGTATAGATTGTAATTATTTCTGATTTAAATATACTGTTTTAAGGAGCGGTCGACTACTTTTCGCCAACTCAATGTTCGAACTATTATAGCATGAGAATCTATTGATTTATGTATGTATGAAAATATGAGACTGATTACTTGTACATATGTTTGATATCTTTGTGAACTGTATGATACTGGTAAATTGAATATTACTGATTTATTAAAGATACTATTAATTGTGCATTACTGAATGGGATCCCATGAGCCATGATCTACGTACTCAAATGTGCCAGTCGGGGCATGGGCATTTGGTGAAATAGTGACTTGGTGTGTCGGGCAACTCTAGAGACCCATACTGAGTGGGCGGGCCACGTACTGGTGTCAAATTACTGGGGCGTTGTTGCTGAAGCCCTGTGTGGGCGAAAAAGTTCACGGGAAATAAGTGATGAAAATCACCTCTATAGTTCCACCTGAACTCGCGAGTATCCTTTACGACTTGCTTTATTGTTTTTCTAATTGTATTATATCTATATTGATTGTTTTATGTGAATTGCATATTTTACTGCTTTAATTATTTTAAACAGAGAATATCACTGAGCAAAAAAGCTCATAGGTGTTGTATGTTTTTAAACCCTACCCTAGGTTCGCAGTGGCAGTATGGGCCACAGGGTGGCGAGCTGAGTTAGCTTGGATAGTTGTTGCACTTTATGGATAATCTTATTAAGTATTTACTTAAGAAATAATAATTGGCATGCGTGCCATTTAAATGATAGAATGTTAGGCTACGAGTTTGGGACCTATAAGTTGTAATTCTACGACTTAAAATTTAAAAGCTTTCGCATTAATTATAATTTAGTTTCTATTGTTCTGATTGCACTACTGAGTCCTGGTGCGAACCAGGCAGGCGTCCGGCCGGGTCCCCGTATTGGATAGGGGGTCGGGTTGGGGCGTTACAGAAACACTGCTCAATAAAAAACTAAGGCTTTGTTCTCTTAGTGACCAAATTGGGAAATTAGTTGGTTTGGAAAAAAAAAATTTTGGAGAGAAATCTTTTCTGGAAAATTGTGTAAGAGAGAGGAAAAAAGTGTAATGATTGTGTTATTTTTTGAAAAAATGTGAGTGAATATGGAAAAGGACATTTAAATTTTAAATTTTAAATTTTGTAAAATATGAAGGTGTTTCTTTATGCAGAGTTTTTGTTCCAAAAAATAGTGATTTTCCTGGAAAAAAAAAATTTGCAATAGAACATAGTCTAAGGCTCTGTTCTCTTGTGGCTTTAGTAGAGAAAATTTTATTAGAAAGAAGTTTTTTGTTAGAAATTTTTTGGAGGGAAGTTTTTTTTGGGAAATTGTGTAGGTGAGAGATAAAAAAGTGTAATGATTGTGTTATTTTTTTAATTTATGTGAGTAGGTATTTAGAGGGAATTTTAAAATTTTAATTTTAAATTGTTGAAAAAATGAAGTTGTTTCTTTGTATAAAGTTTTGGAAAAAAAATGATGATTCTCTACCAAATCCACAAGAGAACAGAGCCTTAGTTTCCATAAAATCTCCCCCAAAAATTTGCACGCGCACCAAGACAATAGAGTAGCGTAGTTGAGTTTTCAAACAGCTAATCGGAACCCAACAATCAACTTGCCTGTTTTTTAAGTTTTGGCCTAAATATTCCATAAACAAACAAAGAGTTTGCAGAGGCTGTCATTGCAAAAGCCCCATCTAAAGTTGCAGTCATAGTAGCTGCATTTGGGAATATTGAATCTAGCTTTAACCAATACAGGTATCAACTTTTCCATTATGAGTTGAAGATGGCTATACATGTGGGAAAATACACATCAGCAAGTACTATCTACTTTCTATATAGTAAGCAAATCAGCAAGTACAATATTGAGTTGGGTTCTACAAAGAAGCAAGAATCCAAAGAATGAATAGCGAAGAGTCTGATGACAATAACTATGATAGAAAATGCCATAACTGGTATCGACCACATAACTTGGCAGTATACAGAAAGAAGTATGAACCCCACCAGAAGCCTTCAATAGATCTGTCACACTAGCAGTTGACGATGATGCCACTAACGAAAACAGAGCAAGTATCTGGTAGGGGTGGGGGGGATTCCATTTATATTGTTGAAGATGATGCCGTAAAAAACTAGAAAGATCGCATAATTAGATTGTGCGAGCTTCGAAATTGTCCTCAGACAACACAGTGCAGAGTTTTGAGGGGAATGGCATTGCAAAAAATGGGGGCAACTATCAATCAACCTGGGATGCTTTTATCTCGTCAGGATGCCGGTCGCCGTTTGCCTGCGTTTCTTTTTTTGGATTTGATTTCCGGGGACTCTAGCTGGGACTCCTAGCCGCTCAGGGCTCTTGTGCATTGACAATGTTGCTCGTTTTGCTAGGAACAAATTGGGGATTACAAACGCAGAGAACCAAAAAAAATAACTTCAACCACTGGTAGTTGTAGCATTGACAACAAGGACGATGATGATGCTTTTTATTCCAATTATACAAAGACTGATTCTTGCCTAGTTTGATTATGTTTTCTTCTTTCTTCTTTCTTCTTTCTTCTTTCTTCTTTCTTGTTTCAATGCTTCACAGTTAGCAGAAAAACATGTATTGAGATATTAAAGTTAGAAAAAAATATACGGAAGTCACTTACGATTAGTTTACATTAACTCTGATAATTAGTGGGTAAGGGATTAAAAATTAAAATTAGACATGTGGCATAATTCTATTGGCAGAATAGGTAGTTGGAGCAGGAAACCCAAAGCGGAAGCCTGTTTGGTACTATTCCCTCGGAGAAAAAAGGTAGGCCATACACTCAAAATGTGTTTAAAAAACACAATCCAAACATATTTTAAGTGTGTGATTTACATTTTTTTCTTCAAAAACATGTTTTGAGAGTAAATAACCAACATGACTTCTTAAAAAATTTGAATCAGCACACACAACTTCAAAGGCTGGACCTGGACCCACAAATTTCTTAAAACAACAACTCTTGGACGGCATCATCAATGCTCTCTCCTTTTTTTATTCAAAATTGAACCTGGGTAGCACTCGCAGCGGAATTTCTTTAGCGATTCAACAAACAGAAATTCACAAACCACCCCTTAAATTATATTTAGGAGGCTTCGATTTTCTCTTTTATGATTTCTCGTCCTGTCTCTGAATTTTCTTCTCTGCTCTGGCTTTGACTCTGATATTACTTGTTAAGAAAAAGTATGGAAGAAATATCCAACAAGAACACTACAGCTAAACTAAAAACAGAAAGAAAAGTACAACAATTTAACGTAGTTTAATCCACAAGAATACATAGAATTATATAACAGAAGAGTTATACTTTGTATGTTTTCTCTCCCAACACTCAAAGCCCCTTCACACTCAATTTTATTTTAACTTCTCTTTTTACAGTTCTCTTTAGCACCCTCTATAACTAAAATAAGATATGTCTTCTACTCTCTTTGCATCTAGTCTACACAAACAAGGTCTATTTAGGATTTTGAGCTCAAGACTTCAACAAAAAGAATAACAAAAATCCCTAAATTTGGGCTTCTGTGTTCTTTTCTTCCTTTTTGGCAAATTTCATTCTTTTTTTTTTTTTTCCTCTCTTAGTTCACTGATCACACGGTGATGGCAGAAGGTGTTGCAGAGAACCTACTGCTGAAGTTGGACTCATCTGCTTGATAAAAGATTTTCCAATTGAGTCACTAAAAGAAGCATTCTTCAGCCCATAATTTATCTTGTAAACTATTTCCTTGGTTATTTCTTGGTGTAATAGTTGGAAGAGGTAAAACAGTTTCCTTGATGTTTTTAGAAATTTTCTACCTTGAAGAGCCATTGCATCTTTAGGCAAACAAAGCCTCAAAAAGCAATGAGCACATGGGAATAATAATAATAATAATAATAATAATAGGGTAAAAATTCAGTATTCAGATTACCTATTTAATAGTTATTTCTTTATATTTTATAAGAGTAATGATACACTCCTCAAGTAATTTTCTTAACTTTCTTAACTCAAGTGAGGTGTCATGCATTTATTGGTCAATAATGTAGTATTAATAATTATTTTATAAAGTGTAGCCAGTGAATACATGACACTTCACTTGAGTTAAGAAAGTTGAGAAGATTATTTGAAGAGTGTATCATTACTCATTTTATAAATACATAGTTAGTCCCAAAAAAAAAAGTTATTCACTGTATTTATGGAATAAAATACTATTTAAATAAAAAAATCACAAGTAATTATGGTTTAATTTTAAAATGTGTGAAGTATTAAAATTGACCCTAGTGCGTGACAAAATTAATTGTTTTTCATATTATTTGGGTATGAAATACTCAAATTCATCCTAATATATGAAAATATCCATTTATTTTCTTATTTTATTTGAGGAAAAAAAAAGTAAATATCATTATATATCTAATCAATATTTGATAAAATCATTAAATCAATATTTGACTAATTAAATTGTTAATGTTATCAAATTACAAAATAGGGCTTTGGTAACTCTTTAACCTTAATTTTTACTAGTTTCTTTCTTCGTTCATGGTTAACGCAACACTACTCCTTATCAATTTTTCACACGAAGGGGTTTTTTTTTTTTTTCCCCCAAGCCCTTCACGGTTAAAAATGACATTCTTCCTCTTTTATATAGACTACAAAATTACCTGAAACATACTAGGATTTACATACCAAATCCTACTAAGAAAACTACTTCCTTAGACAAATAAAAAACAACTAAAATTATTAAATCCTACTGCAAGTATAATTAACTAATTAATTAAGTTTGATTTAAATAATATTTTCCAAGCTGGTAAAATATCTATATGGTTCATAATTATCGAAAGTGAAAATGAAATGTTTGAGAGTGAAATTTGAATGAAACTACTTCTACGAGTGCTTCAATCTGCCATCTGAGTCTTGAATTTCTTCTGCGTTTTGTAAAATCTGTCATGCACTCAGTAACCCCCAACTCAATCCCAATACAGAGCCAAGGGAGACTGCCCTGCATTTTTTATATTTTGAGTAATCTCAAAATTTCTCTCCTTTTTGCCATGTCCGGTTCACGTAAATGCCTGTCAAACGCCAACAAATTGAAGACCTTCACTTGGATCCAACTCATCATCAGAAACTTCATCAATTTATCTCCTTTTTAAGATGGTCTTTTTTTCTTCTTTTTTTTTTTTTTGTTTTCCCTATCCTTTGTAGTTTCCTAATTTGAATACCTTTTATTTTTTAAATTTTTTGAGATTAGAGAAAAAAAGAATTTACAGGAATGGTTTAGGGAACTTGAGAGAGGTTAAAGGCAATTCAGTGGCAAACAGTGGAATAATGGTAGAAAAATTAGGTATAAAGTGACACTCCTGTCCTAGAAATGTCATATTTTCTGGCATGTATACCTTGTCTAGTTTGTCAACGGTAGAAGAGGAAAGATGGTGACAGATATGATGAAGTTTCCTCTTATCTTCTTAGGAGGCCACTTATAGTTTAGCTGGAGAAGTACTTTTGTTTCATTGTCCTCAAGACTTCAACAAAAAGAACAACAAAAATCCCTTAATTGATTTAGGCATCTGTGTTCTTCTCTTCCTTTTGGCAAATTTCATTCCTTTTTTTGTTTTCTTTTAGTTCACTGATTACACAGTGATGGCAGAAGCAATCCCATTTGGCGTTGCGGAGAACCTATTGCTGAAGTTGGGCTCATCTGCTTTTCAACAGCTAGCTTTGATCAGTGGAGTTGATGATGAAGTGAGGAAGCTTTGCAACACTTTGACAACCATCAGAGCTGTGCTTGTTGATGCAGATGAGCAGCAAGAAAAGAGCCTTCTGGTGAAAAACTGGATCAAGAATCTTAAGGATGTTGTGTATGATATTGATGACATCTTGGACGAATTCTCAACGAAAGCTTCCAAAACTGAGCAATACTTTGTTGCAAGAATCAGAGATCAGGTAAGTCAGTTTTTTTCATCCTCAAATCAGCTTACTTTTCGATACAAGATGGGAAAAAAGATAAGAGTTGTCAGAGATAGATTGGATGAGATAGCCTCTGATATGGCTAGATTCAACTTTAGTGAACGATCTATTAATGTTAGATTTGGAAGCAGAGAAAGAGAACAAACACACTCTTTTGTTTTAGCAACAAATGTCGCTGGAAGAGAAGAGGACAAGAAGGAATTGGTGAAGGTACTGACTTGCTCAAGTGATCTAGAAAATGTTTCTGCTGTGGCAATTGTGGGTATGGGAGGTCTTGGCAAGACTACACTGGCAAAATTAGTCTACAATGATGAAAGAATTGTCAGAAATTTTGAGTTGAGAATATGGATATTTGTTTCTGATGAGTTTAATGTAAAATCAGTCATCAAAAGGATCTTGGCATCATTGAGAGATGTTAAGTTTGAAAATCTTGAAACAGGGGCAGAATATAGTCGAGGATTGGATGAATTGGAGATGGAACAACTGCAGATAGAAGTTCGGAAAAAACTGGATGGAAAGAAGTATTTGTTGGTGATGGATGATGTTTGGAATGAAAATCGCGAGATTTGGATCGAGTTGAGTGAGCTGCTGCTTGGTGGTACCAGGGGAAGTAAGATTGTCGCGACAACACGCAGCCAGAAAGTCGCATTTGCTATGGATGCAGAATGTATGTACATGTTGCAGGGATTACCAGAAGATGCGAGCTGGTCGTTGTTTAAACAACTGGCATTCAAGAAGGGGCGTGAGGACAAGCAGCCTAACCTTGTAAAGATAGGCAAGAATATTGTCAAGAAGTGCTATGGAGTTCCTCTTGTTATAAGAACTTTAGGATGCATGCTGAGATCCATTGAGAAAGAGAGTGAGTGGTTGTCCATTCAGAACAATGAAATTTGGGAACTACATGATGTTATGAAGATATTGAAATTAAGCTATGACCAATTGCCAAGTGGTTTAAAGCAATGTTTTACCTACTGTTCATTGTTCCCCAAAGGCCATGAGTTTGAAATAAGGAGCCTGATCCAACTATGGATGGCACAAGATTTTATTAACCCTTTAGGAATTGGAGTACAGATGGAAGAGATAGGAATTCAGTATTTCGAGGAGTTACTGTTGAGGTCTTTCTTTCAGGATGCCAAAAGAGATGACAATGGAAACCTTACAAGTTCCAAAATGCATGACCTAATGCATGATCTTGCATGTTCGATCGCAAAACATGAATGCTGCCTTGCGAACGATGATGGAAGGAATATTTCTGAAAGAGTTCGCCATGTATCTTTTGGAAGGAATTCTGAAACAGTTTATGTATCCATTGCAACTTTTTTGCCTTCCTCGTGGACTCTTCCCCCATCCTTGCTCAGAATCAAGAAAATAAGAACATTTCTGTTTCACCCTCAGTATCAAATGGAATGCAAGATTTCTAATGAAGACATATTTGCATGCTTTATGCGATTGCGCGTGCTAGATTTGCACAGTCAGAGGATTGAAAAGTTGCCAAGAGCAATAGGTGAGCTGATCCATTTAAGGTTTCTTGATCTTTCAAAGAATGCGCTGGCTACTCTTCCCAGTTCTATTGGCAAGCTGCAGAATTTACAGACCTTGAAACTCGAGAGGTGTTATAAATTTAGAGAACTACCTGTTGAGGTAACCAGAATTGTTAGTCTGAGACACCTTGAAATCAGTAAATGCAGCAAGCTTACTCACATGCCACTGGGATTTGGCAAATTGACTTCTCTTCGGACGCTATCAAGATTTGTCGTGGGAAAAAGTTCTTCCATCTCCAGATATGGTGGATTAGGTGAATTGAAGTACCTAAACCAGCTAAGAGGAGAGTTACGTATTATAAACCTTGAGCATGTCAACAATATCAGACAATGTGAAGCAGCAAAACTGAAGGACAAAGAACACCTCCACTCTTTGAGATTGAATTGGAACAGAGAAGCTGATGATGATGAATGTGATGATGCAGTCGTGATGGAATCTCTACATCCTCATACAAATCTGAAAGAGCTGCATATATCGGGATATGGAGCTATCGGATTTCCAACTTGGATGAGTGCCACAAATTTTTCCTCACTTCCAAATCTTGTTACCATTACCATTGAGAGGTGTTCCAGATGCCAACAACTACCACCATTTGGAGAACTTCCTTTCTTGAGAGTTCTCAAACTTTATTCCTTAAATGAGTTGAGTAGCATCTGCCATAGCTCCAGCGCTTCCTCATATTTTCCGTCCTTGAGAGAACTGACACTCTTTGACTTGCCTTTGTTGAGTAACTGGCCAAGAAATGAGATTACTGCCACTCCAGAAAAGCCACAGCTGCAACATTCAACACATGATGCGCAATGCTTTCCACGCCTCACTAAATTGACAGTTATAGACTGCCCAAAGTTGCTATCACTGCCATGTCCTCCTTCCTTGGAAGCTTTAGTTATGCACAATACTGCCGAGCAACTTCAGACTTCACTTATTCATGTACAAGCCGCATACTTCGAGTCTTCCTGATTGGAATTTGATTACAGTATAGTACCTGAAATGATCCAGGATCCTGCAAAAATAAAGGATGGTAAATCTCATTTCTTAGATGTCTAGAATGAGATTATATAACAAAATGTAACATCTTTGCCTGAATCAAAGTGTTGCCTATTTCTACAGGTACTCATAAATTAAGATTTGATTGCTGTTGTTGATTGTGTGAGCCTATATATCTCATGGTGCAGTTGATGCAGTTGCAATTTCCCTCATTTGTTTGATGGTGGAGTTGTGTGGTGAATTATAGGGTCATGTAGTTTTCTTTCCCAAGCTGAAGTTTTTTCATGTAAATTATTGTACCTATTCTCACATTTCTATTTGTGCTGAGTGGTTTAATTTATCTTCTGTTGTGTGTTTAATTTATGCTCCTTATTTGTTATAACAAAATAACATGTTTTATGGCGCTTAAAAGCTCCTGCATGTGGTGTCCTGGGAAGGGAGGCTGCTTGAACTCATGACTACAACTTAAGGGGGTGAGAATCATGTCGCGTTTTGGGTTGACAAATCGTTTATAACGAGTTAGGTTCGATTCACATTTTAATATCGTATCAGAAATTGTCAAAATTTGTCTTTTGGGGAGTGATAATTGACAGTCAAGTTTCGAGTTGAAAGATGGCTTCTAACGTGTTAAGCCGTGGAATTTTTAAAAAATATGCTTAATATAGAGTAATTTTAGAGATAATTGTACCTTTGCCCCAACCAAAAATTTAGATAGTAAGGGGCAAATGTCAAAATTAACAATAATGATTGATTTTTTTCTAATAGATAGAAGGTAATATATTTTAAATTTTTGTTAAAAATTTCGACAACAACAATAACTATATTTTTTTAAATTTCAATATATAATTTTTTGATAAAATATTTTTATTTTATTAAATATTTGCCCCTCCTACTTTCCGGGGCCTGGCTCCGTCCCTAGTGTTAAGTTTGGATTTTCGTGCTGTGTTAGAGATTTGGCACCCCGCGCAACTTTTTACCACTGTGACAAGGAATGCACAGCTAGTTAAGAAATCTTTGCCATTAACTGTCGAGAAATTTGTTCATACACCAAATAGAAGGGGCTGCAGCTTTATACATGAACAAATTAACTACAAAGATAGAAAAATCGGACTTCAATCCATTGTCTGATCAGTAATAGTTTCATCCGATGGCCATACTATGGTTTCCAGTAACTGATCTCTCATCAACTCCAAGTTTTGATCAGAGATTTCCTCGTACATCTTAGCATGATCACAAACCTAGACAACAAAGAAAGAATAGAACATCACTCGAGACCCTCTAGTGCATGCTCAAAATTGTACCAAATAAC
Source organism: Leptodermis oblonga (assembly GCA_016801395.1). Lineage (NCBI taxonomy): Eukaryota > Viridiplantae > Streptophyta > Magnoliopsida > Gentianales > Rubiaceae > Leptodermis > Leptodermis oblonga. The sequence goes on from VMRK01000254.1 coordinate 32,604, forward strand.
GACCTTCAGATCCGTTTGAGGTATGAATTTTGATGAAAAAGTTGTGCACAAACAGACCCTTCATTGTTTTTAAATGTTATGCTTAGTTGTTTTCTGTAGATCAGCGTTTATGAATCATAATGTACAACTCCAAAGTGGACTTTTTCTAATGGAATGGAATGAGTATATTGTTTTTAGCAAGCATTTTGAAAAGGTGCAACCTGAACCAGTACAAGCAGGCATACCTTGATCCATCTAGCATATAGGTGAAGCCTTGTTACCATCACTCTCTCTGCAAGTTCCTGGTTTTCCTGTAAAAATCCACGAGATTGGTCACACAGAGCGAAGATTCACCCGACTCGAAACTAATCAATCCATTCCATTTTTGCTTCATCTTCTCTGGTTTTCTACAGCGCCGAGGTTCCCAAGTTACACTTACCGATTAGATTGAAATAAGCTACAACTACTCCCTCCGTAGTTCATTGGTACAACTGTTTCCGATTCACAAGTCCAACTTGAAAAAGGACTCCTTAAATGGGACGGAGGGAGTTTCTGAGTATTACCTTTGCCAGAGTTTGGAGGAATCGCTTCCCTGTGTTAGGCACGTTGTCCGCAACAAAGCTGCAAAAAAAGAATTTTTACTTGACACAAGAATATGCAAATAAGAGATCTCATGACAACAACAACAAATTCTGATCCATCTTTCTCAAACTATGAACATTCCTTCACTTACTTGTGAAACCACATATACTGGGGCGGATTCATCTCATAGAGTTGGCGAAGAACAGTCGTCACGGCTTTATATGTCACGTAATTGATTATTTCCTGCAAAATGCATCATATTCTGATGAGGTTGAGCAGTTCTTAATCCTAAGACAAGACAACCATAGTTGAGAAAGGAGGAGGATATACAACACCTACTTAACATTTATCTTACTTTGTAAATGGCTATATGGATTATATCATGCCATCGAGTACAGTCGAAACTAGTTGTATAAAAGAAAGGATGATATAGCCAAACAAAAAATTGAAAAGGAAGATTAACAAGAGGGCTTTCTATTCAGCAATTAGCTCCACAGATGTGCTGCAACTCAGAGTGAAAATTATTAGCCTGTAATAGCTAGAGCAGAATCTATGTACTCTGCAATATTTACTTCTAAGAGTGCAAGATGCCATGAATTTACTTCTACAGAAACCATGAATAACAAGTCAATTCAACATGGAATTTCAATCGATATCACGTGGTTTTGAAAACATGTTTTGATAAAAGAATATTTTAATGTAAGGAGTGTTTTAGAAATGTAAAAACGTGTAGTTGAATAGTAAAAAACTATATTAAAAATGATGAATATAGAAACCAAAACACAAACAAAACCCATCTAAACAAATTGTAACTTAAACCCCAGATAAAAAGAACCAATATAACAAGCAACAAACGAAGTAGCAGCAAGAGAAATCAAAAGGGATATCCTCACATCTTTCACATCAGCAAATCCTTCCT
>VMRK01000319.1:0-33510 GCA_016801395.1 Leptodermis oblonga
CATTTGCATAAAAATTGTCTTTTTAACTTTTATTTAGCCTTTTTAATGTAGGAAGACTACCAGCTTTAGGCCTTGTTTATTTTTCGGCCTTGTAAATCTCTTATTTTCTCGTAGCTTTCTGGCCCGGAAGGGGAGACACAACCATTGGATGCAGAAGTTCGAGCAGCAATATGGGAGGCTTGTGGGGATTCTGGAGCATTGCAAATGCTTGTCAATCTTCTCAACATGGAGTAATTTCTGGAAAAAGTTTACTGATTTTGTTTTTTGTTTCTCAAGGTTTCCAGTGGCCTGTCTAGCACAACTGGAAACTGAAAAAGTAATTAGATGATATTTTTTTCTTTCACATTAATGTTGCTTGGAGGATAAAGGTTAAGTGGTCCTTCGTGCAACTAGAATATCAATTTGTTCAGTGGGAAACCTGATACTAGTACATGTATGATAAAGGTTGATGGATCTTGAAGAGGGTTCTGGGACAGAAGATAATGATATGGAATTATTGGAGAATGCCCAGTGTGCTGAAGCTGTCGAGAACTGTAAAAGGTATCACGTAATATAAAAGCTGTCGCTGAAATGCTATTTAGTGTTTCCAACGTGGGATTGTGTTTGCTAGGACTCTCTGCTGCTGGACTAAAGTATAGAACATGCTAAGAATAGGTTTAGTTGAAAATTTTCTTCAAATATTACAGTAGCTTTTCTTGATTTTATATAGATCCAAAGCATGAAACACTAACTTGTTGAGTATCCATATAATTAATCACCTCAAGAGATCTTACAGCTTTTCCAACTCGTTAATGTAATATGTTTTGTTTCGTTCTGTTCTGCTGTTTGCAGTGATTGCACTAGCGCTATCATTGTGAGTAATTAAGTACTCCCCGTTTCCTGATGAAAGAGTCACGAGATACACCTCCAAACAGGATTCTAGCCTTCAATTGTCTTTAACTAGTCAAAGGAAGATTTACATTTCATTGTTCAAGAAAGATGACATACATTGGTTGAAGGCAGTGCTAATGGTTGTTTTGCATACAGTTTCCTATTCGACTATTCTCATTCCGAATATCTGCATACATATCCACATTGTCATTCTGGCTTCTGGGATTAATGTTTTCTCTCCTGATCTATTGTGTTTGCAGATCTGAGGCAAATGGTAGCGCTTTCTGAGTAGGAATAGGTGGTGTAGGTTCGTGTACCGGCACGGGCAGAAAGAGCTCACCAGGCTATTTCTTAAGGAAGCACAGCATGCTTTGCACTTAGCTTTGAGTGAGGGAAACTGATTTTAAGTATTGACAAATATTTTGCTACCTACTAGTTTAAACCTTGAATTGACATTGTAATATCAAAGTCCTGAAAAACTGTACATTGCAAACATAACTCTTTCTTTGAAAGATAAGAAATTATATATGTAATTGTGTATAATTCATAATTAATCTACACTATAAAAGAAAAGGTAAAAATTTTAAATTTTGATTAAGAATTTGAAATATTGTATATAAAATAACAATAATAATAATAATATACTATCTCGTCCAAATAGATTCCGAAGGGTCTGTTCGTATTTTGTTTGAGAAAACATATTTTTGGAAAGAACAAAAAGTAATTTAATATAAAAATATAAAAAAGTGTAACTGAAGAATAATAAATTCTATTTAAAATATTAAAAAAAGATATTATATTATATTATATTTACTTTTTTTAAATGAAAAAAATCCAAAATACAAACAAAAACAACAAAACCGGATATGGCCAACTTCAAAGACCCATAACCAGAGCATAAGATTTTTTTTTTTTTTTTTTTTTAAAAAACCAAAGCATAAGAGAAATCATTACACGGCCAATTTCAAGTAAACTGACGCCCAAAAACACCAATTCCCATTTCGAACAGGTCCTTAAATTTTCTTACAAAATCCCCCCGAAAACCACATAAGCTGAAAGGCAGATGAAGAACTTCCAAAAGAGAAGCATAACAAGGTTATAGGAGAAACATAAACCTAGTTTTCTCCAAAAGAGAAGCATAACAAAGTTGATGTGTTCTGGTAAGGATTCCAACTCTCAAGCACCTTCCTAATCAAATGGTTCCAGGCAAAATAAAACATGCTATCCAGCAAGATGCAAAGAGTAATCAGTTATCTAAAAACTAGGTCGAGAGATGATACAAGTACTGCTGAGGATTAAAACAGACAGTGAGACAGATAATATATCGATGAGAGAACTAAGTGACTAACACGGGTAAAAAGAATACGATAACCAGGCCAACACAAGTCAAAAGCTCCAAATTTAAGTTAATAACATTTTGACAATGTTCCAGCAATTAATCTTTCAAAAAAATCTCCGGCAGATTACAAAATTTCCCTGGGGATAAGGGGCTTTAGAAGTGTCAACACAAATGGAGAAAGACTATCTCTATTGTCGTGAATCAGCTTTCTTCTTCTGCCAGAGCCTATCAAGTGCACTATCGGCATCTCCCTGCAAGAGAGTTATTCAAGTCTCAACATACCGATTGTCAACTGAAATCTCAAAAACAGAGAGGATCTTGACTTGATATATGACACCAACTAAACGTCCAAAGCATATTAACTTATGATCCAATTGGAGGCAAGGAAAACTAGTTTCAATGTCTACTGCAGCCAAAATCTCAGATCTTTCAAACAACAAAAAAAGGAAACATTTAGAACCAGAGGTTAACATTCATCGACCACCCAGCAGAGGCATTATACAACATATCCACAGATAGGCTTGCCCTTTATATTATACCTTTCAACACATAGTATGAAGAATTGGATCCGACGTCACGAAGAATCTATAGACATGATTACCTTAAAAGATTTAATTTGGACATCAGCAATGGCCAGATAATTCAAACAAACCACTTTATATTTTACATTGAAAACACAATGAGCAACAGACGTAAAAGAAGCATTATTCTGATAAAAATATATATTAAAAGGGGGAAAAAAAAAAAAAAAACTCTACATAACGTATGTGACGCAAACAATGCTCCGCCCCCACCCCCGGAATTAAAATGAAGCTAAAACAAGCATTACATTTTGACACACGAAATAAGAACAGTCACCTGTGCACGGATATACCCGCAGAGTGCAAAGGTGGAGAAGGCACCAGTGTATAGCCCATTAGCATCCACATGGCCAAGATTGATCTGAACAGAAGCATGATCCTTGGAAGTGATCAGCCTATTTGTAGCCGAACTGCAGTCGATACAGAACAATCAGTTAAAATTATTCATGACACTGCTTTGAATCTTCTCATCGTCCCGCGAAGAAGAATACCATCAAAAGAAGCGAGGGCAAGACACTAGAAGAACAAACAATAAAACCTGCAAACCATACCACTTCCTAGGGATATAGAGATCCATATTCTGTCCCTCCTCGTTCTGCATCTTGACAAATTTGCTGAAAACCTCAAACTTTCAAAAGCCACCTGATTCAGCATAACCCAGTCAAGGAATTTCCCATAATCAAAACACAACCAGGGCCGGTCCTTAAATTTATGAGGCCCAGGGCAAAATGTGAAAAGAGGACCCTAAATAAATAATAATAATTAAATATAAAAATCATATATACCAACTTCTTCGAGCATTTTTAGATGCAAAGTCATCTATAATAGTATCGGTTTCAAGATTTTCTAAAATGTCTTTTTCAATACACAAGATTGCCAATCCATTTAATCTTTCTTGCGAATTAGCTCACCAAATTAGCAGAACCTTACCAAATCACAAAAGATCATTAAAAAAAAAACATCACAAAACCTTACCAAATTAGTTCACCAAAGACAAGAACAAAATGAAAAGAAAAAAAGACAAAAGGCCTAACTTCAAATTTCCAATACATTGAGGCAGTGAGGTGAGGCACACACAGAACAGAACCTCTAGCCTCTAGGATACTAAAAACTTCAACAGCACCATAGCATCTAAAATCAATCAACAGGCAGTGGCCAGTGAGCCACACACACACACAGTCACACTCAGTCTTCAAAAGCAGCAGCTATACGAGGAGCAAGTTACCAACTAATAGGGATAGTAAGATTGCCCTCTTGGCCTCTTCACTTCCCCCGATTTCCAACCTAGGAGATAAATGGTTGCTCCAGAACAACTATGCTACAAAAACCCAGCTGAAAATTGCAGTGAAGCATCCAAGCTCCAAATTAATTATAAAGTAACAATCTTTTTCAATTGACTTGAGCATAAGGATAAGGGAAGAAAAAACCAAGCATTCAACGAACCCCAATTCAACTCTTTGACTAATGAAACAAGTCTTCTTCTTCTCACTTAATTCCCTGATAGCAATTTTTAAATAAAAGTAAATGGAGGAAAAACACGAGAGTCAAACATCTTGAATCCCATTTCTACCTCTGTCTTCTTCTTTTTCTTTTATTTTTTATTTTTTATTCCCTCAAGCTTCAAATTTCAACAACCAACCGCCATAAAAGGACAGAACTTTAACATCAAAACACCTCCAAAAAAAAAAAAAAATTGAACAACAATTAACTAATTATACGTTTCTTAAAAAACAGTACCTGAAAAACCAAGACTTGGAGATTCTCTTTCTCTTCTTCCCTTCTGATATGTGGGTTCCCTTCTGTACGATTTCAGATAATCAAAAAGTTTCCAGATGAAGTCGTTGATTCCAAAGGTTTTTGGTGTTTTGATGAAGAGAAACGAAAGAACTAGGTCATGGAGGTAAAGAGAATGAAAAAGGAAATTGAGTTGGCTTGTTGGCTAACTTGGCTGCCGGCTGTAGGGCTTCATATGAGAAAATAAGATAAAAAAGAATTTTGGGCTTTCCTCTTGGAATAGAAAAACAAAGGGCCCAATTTTACCTTTCATACTAAAAATTAATTTGGGCCTAAAATTAAAATTTTTATGAAATAAAATTACTAATACATAATATGTCAGGTTTAGACTTGAAGAAGATGAGAAAAGAAAGAAATTGGGAAATAGTGAGAGAGAATTTAGTATAGAGAGAGAAAGATTAGAAATCATCTATTACAAGCCTGAATCGCTATTCTCCCGCTTTCCCTATTTCTACCCCTTTACTATTCAATATATTATTTACAATTGCTTCCCCACATTTTAACTAATTCTATTCTTGCCCCTAAATCATGACAAATCCCACCCCATCAAAACTAGACTTGTCCTCAAGTCTGGAATAGGGAAATTGATGCATGTTCTTCCGGTTTGCCACAGTCCAAAGACTAGTCCTGAAACCAGAAAAAGACTTTCATAACAAGATCTCATCAATTGCAGGAGCATACTAGAGAAATGAGGCTATCATGGTCCCACCCGTAAAATAGAACATAAGTCTGTTGACCTTGACCACTTGAACTTGTACATAAAGGGATCTGTAGATGGAGAATTGCTTGGCCTGAAACATGAATACAGAAAATGAAGCTGCCCCACTTGATTGAATAATTGTCAAGCTCCTATGCTGCGGGGTGATACTAGCATAAAACCTCAATGGCTTTCTGAAGACAAAGGCCATACATTTGAGTTGCATAATGTCCTTAACAAAGGGCGCGGCGCTTGCTTTTCTTCCCGTAAAGCATTATTTTTCTATAATTCTGCACTCCAAGTTTTCATTCCCATAACACTACTGTTTGTAATTCGCTTGTTATCAGGAGGCTTTTTAACTTTACTGAATAAAAGAATGATATTTGTTTGCTTCAACTTCTGCCGAACAGATTTAGTGAAGAACCCATGTGTCTCTGTAGTTCTAGTTCTAGTAGGCCTTGCGTCTTCAAAATTCATTTCAGCTGAACATTCCCTTCTCCATATTCTAACTGCAACCCAATTTCCTGAAGACCCCATGCAAAAAACAGTACCTCCTCTGAAACTTATCACTTTCGGCCATGATTTAATAGTTTCCTTTATGCTACCATCAACTAAGAATTCCCATGCCTTAGAATGGAGAAAGAACACAAAAATTCCACATGCAGCAGTAAGCTCAAACCCGGCACAGGCTCTGAAAAAATCTAACACTCCTAGTCTTTCAGCATTCACAGTCAAAGGATATGTACTCCTGTTCTTCAATTTTATCTCAGCCAAACTTGCATCATAGTGTTCATCACTTGCTTCACAGTTCTCAAGACAGATCCATTAAGGATTTCCACCCAGCAAACATCAATTTCTTCTTGCAACATAGACTGGAGACATATAGAAACTTCAAGGAATACTGTCAATAACATCCCAATTAATTTCAAAATTGAGTACAACCCTTCTCTATATAGCTGCACCGAACCTTCACTTGTTTCAAAAGCCATTGCCATTCGGTTGAGATCAAAGTCAATGGGACTGAATTTTTGCATCTAGAGGACTGCAAGAATGATTACCCACATTTTCAAGTATAACACCCATAAGCCAACTTTAGGAAGATACTCTCCCAATTTTGCTCTACTAACTTTACTCGCGTTAATTCTTCTTCCGTTAGTTCTGCTTCCTGTGCCTTCAAGCCACACTCATCAATTAATGCAGTGTCAAGGTAGCTATGTGAACTCCATGTGTCCATTAAGATTTCAACTGCTTTATTCTGCATCATGTATGGAAGAATAATGTTCTCCTCCTGTGATGTTTCTGATAGGAAGTAAAAAGATAGTTCTACAGACATAAACTGCTCTAGAGCATTTGTGCCTTCAGGAAACAAACAATTCACCACCTTGTAACTCCAAGGGTCTTTGGAAGTATTACAGTGCATTGTATCTAAAACTTGACAGTCTTCTTCCACCCATTCAATTGTCTCATGAACTTTCGTCCTCATTTCGGTCCTAGAAACTACATAATCAGCAATTTTCATAAATTGGGACTTCATGTTAACAGCTTCTTGAAGAGCCACAGTACCCCCTCTGAATCCTGTAACTACTATGGTCCAAAATTTATGAATACTGTCACCTTGAATGACATCTTCATCCCCCAATATACCATAGTTCTCAAAACTTAACCATAATCGATACGTTCCATAACCCACAATGGACACATAGAATAAAAATATGCCAGCAACATCTAATCCTTTCCAATTCCCAGTACTCCTAGCAACAGCCACAGGTCTAATGCTCAATTCATGGGAATCCAAACATATAATGTCATTACCATCCTCAATTGAGTTTTTAGCTTCAAAATCTTTTCCCAGATAACCAGCAATGTACGACCGCAACAAAAATCCATAAGACACATCAAATCCTTCTAAGTTCCCATTATTCACATTATTAGTCAAATGTCTGCTGCCCTTTTCATCAATGGAAGTTTCCAACCAGCTATTGTACTCAAAACCCAAAGAATTCCAAAACATAATATTTTTATCCACTTTCAAACACTTAGCACCATCCCCCTCTTCATTTGGATCATCGCTCAGTTTTTCATCTCCCCATTTCAAGAATTCAACAATTTCATTTACTTCATCTTTAACACTCAACCGTTTCATCAATTCATTAGCAAAATCAATCCATGTAATTTTCTCCTTAACTATTTAAAGACTCTGAACCCACAGATCAGCAGTACATTCCCAATAGTACTCAATTGTTTCAATCTTCCTATGCTCCGCAGTTGGATAAAAGGAGAAGAACTTACCGCATTTTCTCAGTCCTTCCCTCGGATTCGCTCCGGTGAATTCTGGCAACTCCCCCTTTGGTAGCTTCGGTCGGTAATGTCTAGAATTCTCCTCCTCCGGTGAATTTCTCACAGTTTCAATCGACCACTTTCGGAATTGATTGGTGTTCAGTCGATGACAACCGTCTCCGGAACTCTACCCTCGGTTGCTGCCGCAATCTTGGAGTCACTGTTTTCTTCTAATTGTTCTTCCATTTGCGATAATTCCTCATTAATTCCCTCCTGAAGCGTGATTATCATTTCTGCCCACCGTTTCTTGAAAGTATCCTTGAATTCCTGGAATATTTCTAGGAAATTTAGTTTGCATTTCTTCACTTGCTGCCCCAGAGCTATTGATCGAGTTCCGTCCGCCATGGTTTAACCCCCACAGTCAGAAGATCGCGATCTCTGATATCATATGTCAGGTTTGGACCTAAAGAAGATGGGAAAAGAAAGAAATTAGGAAATAGTGAGAGAGAATTTAGTATAGAGAGAGAAAGATTAGAAATCATCTATTACAAGCCTGAAACGCTATTCTCCCGCTTTCCCTATTTCTACCCCTTTACTATTCAAATCTGATATTTACAATTGCTTCCCCACATTTTAACTAATTCTATTCTTGCCTCTAAATCATGACATAATACTATCTTATACAATTTTTGGGCCCTGGACAACACCCAGTTTGCCCAGGCCCAAGGGCCGGACCTGAACACAACTAACCCCTTTTCCTAACAAGAGCCATAAATTACCAAAAAATCTAATCGAAAAAGGATTCCATAATTTCTTTAACGAAACCATCAAATATTCAGAATCCCATCTAGTAAAAGCACGGATTCAGTTGGATACAACCAGTTTGAGTCAATAATGGTAATCCACAAATCGAATTAGGCATTTGTTTGGTACTCAGATTTTCAGCCATATCCGAAGGTATTCACAGTAAAAAGAAGCTCAGATTAACTAAAAAACAGTAAACTGAGTTGAAAACGTAAATGCATAACCCGCGAAGAATCGAAATTTATCAGAGGATGAAAAGAAACCGGCGACTGGAAGTGCTGCTCAAGGTGGCGAAGAAACTATTGATCTGCATCTATTAGGTGTATTATTTTAGCACTTGTTATGGCAGTTCTCACGGGCTTTTGCCCAAGGTTTTAATGTTTATTTGCAGTTTTGGAGATCGGGCCTAAAAAGAAAAGAATGTATAAAAAGTTGAAGAATTGGAGTAGACAAGTCAAGGCCTAAAAAGCCCACATGATTTGTGGGCTAAACCATGAAGGACCGGCCAATCATAATTGCGAGGAAGCAAAGTCAATTGGAATCAAGTCCAAAATCCAACTGGAGTCTCAATTGATTATCCAATCCAATTGGATTCCATGTGTGCTGCAAACCGAAATCCAATTGGGTTCCAATGCAAGTGGGCCGAAATCCAATTGGAATTTAATCCATTCCAATTGGAATTTAATCCAATCAGTTGAATGGAATCCGTGGGCAGCCGTGCGCATGGAAGATGCTGCGGAGCTTAAAAGGGAAGCAATGAAGTTTTGGGCAATTACCAATCCAAAAAGGAATTAAAGAGAGGAGTTGGGAGTTACCAAATTTGAAGAGACTCCATGTGCTTAATTAATTCTCTTTCCAAGTAGAAGAAGGTTTCCTTATTCTATTAGGAGATTGGTTAATTGCTGATTTGTATCCCTATATATATGGGATTATTCCTGCACTTTTAAGATACAAGCTTTTAGAGACAAGTTTTTAGATAGAAGTTTTCTAGATAAGTTTTATAGATAATAGTTTCTTAGTTTAAAAATAATTCTCGCGCAAGATACAGTTCGCGTTAGTATAGTTTTCCTCTGTTTTTCTCTGTTCTGTTCTGTTTTGCTTTGTTTCAATCGCAACTTTGGATTTTCCCGACGGACAGTCTACCGTTTGGCCAAACCGGCGATTGTCAGATCGCGACTTCTTAAATTCCAGTACAGTATTCTCTTTTCTCTTTTAATGTCTTCTTTTATAATTATGTGTTTTTCATGTTTTATCATGAATAGTTAATTTATTAGTTTTGGTATTATGTAAGAAGCCATAATCCATGCATGTATGAAACCCAGGAATTAATCTAAGGTCTGATAAATTATGTTTCTAAATTGCATGTGTTTATATGTCTAATTACTAAGATTCTATTAAGCCTGATCAACTTAGTTTAATTTGGTAAAGTCAGTGAGTGGCACAACTACCGGCCGAGTAGTACAAGATTAATTAGGTAATAATTTCTAATGCATCGTCAGTAGGAATTATTAGTTTCAGGTTCTTCTAGTTCTTAATGCTTCTATTTGTTAATTAATAAGGTTTGCGGGGACTCGCGGTCTGTTAGTTAACGTGGTTAGAGAATAATTCCTTTGCGGGGACTCACTGGGGATTATCGAGAATCTATGGGAGAATTGGGATTATTTGCGAGGACTCGCGGTAATACTATAACTGAAACGACATAAGTAATTAGACAAGTTAAGAGGTTTATGATTACATGCATGAGATTAAGGTGAATTTACATAATACCGGAATTTCCTCTCATTACTTGATTTTTGTTTACGTCTTTTATTTAATTATTAGTTTAATTATTATTTTGCTAAATTTAAGTGACAACTCTAAGGTCTCTTAAGAGACACAAAGGTGACTACTAGTCATAGTTTGGTTTTATTTGCATGTTAAATTGGAATTAGAATTAAATTGCCATATCTGTGGATCGACCTGTCTACTACTGCGCTATATTTTCTTAGCATCTTAATTGCAGGTTTAAGCAGTACTTTTACTGTATTTGGTAGACCCACGACAAGTCTTATCAACTATCGAAGACTACTCAAGCCGGGGACTGGATTTTGTTCAGTCCACAAAATCCTAAAGGGCTAAAACCTGTTTCTTTCTAGTTTTTTAGAATTTTGACTTTTTCCTTTGACCTACGATTAAGAAAACGGGTTAATTACTTTGGGCGTCAAATTACAAATAAGTTCTGATAATTTTTGAAAATTATAAATACATCATTGTGATTTGGTCATAATTATGAAATCTATCTATCTTCCTTATGGCGGAGAACCAACACAAATTTTATTCAGTAAAATTTAGGGTCGATTTAGAAAAAGTTAGTTCAAGCTTGTTTATTTACTAAATAAACAAATATTAACTAAAATTTAGACTCGATCATTTAATAAATGATTACAGTTTGAACGTTTTAAATTTCAACATGGTTCAGCTCAGTATCACTCTTAATATTAGTGAAAAATAAACACAAAACAAACAAATTTTTTTATAGCTTAGGGGGGGTATATGTAATTTCTAAAACTATAGAGGCTTATTCATAATTTAACAGAACTTTGGGGAGTAAATGCAATTTGCACAATTACTTGTGTTCAAAACCAAATTACATTTAACTCCCTTAAGTTTAGAAACTTTATCAGTGTACCCTTCATTTTTTATTTTTTTTACTATCGATAGATTCAAAATATCTCCCAGTTTGATCAATAAGTCAATATTACTCGCGTGTCTTTCTGTTTAGTCAGACTATCAATTGGTTTCTCCATTAGTATAAGGGTGAATTCATAAATTGATCACCTTACTTTGAGTTTGTTAACTTTTTAATCACCTTACTTTTTTTATTATTTTTTGAGTGAACTACCCAAAATATCATTTTACTTTGCTATTATGTTCGCTTTTGTAACTAAACTTTTTTATTTTTCAGAAATGTCACATTACTTATTAAAACGAGCCAAAAATGTCATTTTTGCATTTTTGACGTTAGTTTGGACGGAATAGTTAACATTGGCTCTCTCTGATTCTACGAGTCTAGACCCGATTCTAACAACCATGCTCTCACTTACTTGTTTTCAAGGGTATTTTTGTTATTAATCTAACCCATTATTAAAATATTATTACTGTTCATCTTCTTCCCCAAAATTTATCCACCCTTCACCTTCCACCTCCCTCCTCCTCCGCCGTCCGCCTTCCAGCTGCAATTTTTGTAACCCATGATACTTTTTCTACCTTTTTTTGGGCCAAGCGGGAATTGTAAAATATTGATGAGATTAATTGAATGTTTCTTGATATTTTCCATTTTTCTTAGATTGTTTTTTATTTTGGAGGAGGAGGAGGAGGAAGGTGGAGGGTGGATGAATTACATGGCTAATGGCAATTTGTTTTGGCTCCTTCATGGAAACAGGGGTCCTGGAAGAACCCCACTGGACTGGACCACAAGGCTAAAAATTGCAGCTGGAGCAGCTAAAGTATTAACATTCATCCACACCTCCTGCAAGTCCCTTAAGCTCACTCATGGCAACATCAAGTCAACAAACATCCTAATCGATTTGGAGCTGATGAGATACAAAGGGATTGAGGAAGAAATGGTGGGGCTGTTGCAGATAGCAATGGCTTGCTGTTCGGCTTCGCCGGAGCAGAGGCTGAAGATGAACTTCGTGGTGAAAATGATAGAAGAGCTTAGAGGAGTGGAGGTTTCGCCGTCGCACGAGACAACGGATTCGGCTTCGGATTCGCCTTGTGTTTCTGAGGATGCGGGCGCAGCAGCCAGTCAGTGAAGTTTTTGAAAACTGAGAATTGTTTTGTTAAAACGTATGATGTGCTTCAGTACACGTGTATATCATTAGTTCCTTGCTTTAGGTGCTCACTAAACATCCTTTGTTAGGCTATTCTGTCTGGATGTTCTGCTGGTGGTTTAACTACGATTTTTCACTGTGATAACTTTCGAGCTCTGATACCCTCGCATAGTAAAGTCAAATGTGTGGCAGATGCTGGTTATTTCATCAACGCGTATGCTTTCATATTGCCCTTTTATTCAAATTGAGTTCTGTTACTTACCAAGAATTATGAAGGCAATTTTCTTTTTTGCTACCTTTGTAACAGGAAAGATGTTTATGGTGCCCAAAGCATTGAAGCTTACTACAATGATGTGGTCAATACACATGTACGCTTCATCTATATCAGTCCTTTCTCTAAGATGTTTCACTTCATCTGCCTAAACTTCAAGAACTGATCATCTTTTGACTCTATAAGTATATATCTGTAGCTCGCTTGAGGTCCCCCTCCCCCCCTTCCCCTTTTCAGTTAACAGTTCAGTGAAAAATCAAGAATAACAACCAGTCCATATTTTATTGTTTTCCATTTGTACCTCTGCCACCATGGAAAAAGAGGAAAATAATGGTTGATAAGCAAACCAACTGCTGGAAATGTACAAGTTTAGACTAACAATTCATCAATCACAAACGATTAAAAACATTTACTTGGACTAGCTGTATCAATTCATTGGTAACTGTTCTGTATGAGATCTTTGATCTTCAAATGGTGTTTTAAAAGGATATGGAAAATGCAAATTTTCATTCAGCTTTCTCTCTTTTGTCCGATATCTGTTCTTGCTCTGATCTCAATGGAAAACTCAGCTGCCAAGCCAATGAAAAGCCTCTTCTAATTCCGAAAATTTTACTCATGTCGTTAACAGGGATCAGCTAAGAATTTACCTGTCTCGTGCACATCAGAAATGAAACCGAGTTTGGTAGGAGCAGTTAATAGAAAGTGAATGTGCCCTTCTTCAGCTACTTAATTTCATTCACACATTTGTCTCCAATTTTGCAGTGTTTCTTTCCTGAAAACATTGTACGTCAAATCAAAACCCCAATGTTTATTACAAATGCAGCATATGACTCATGGCAGGTGAGAAGGATTTTGCAATTAGAAAGATAATGTGCCGTTTCTGTTAACATGCTCCATTTCAAAACATACACATATGATTCTCTGAACTGAAAGCTTGAATGTTTGAGTTATTGTGTACTACTTTGCAGCCTAGAACTAATTCTAGGTTTGCAATCCAAGTTAAAAAAATCTCATGTAGCTGCATAAATATGCAAACCTTTTGATATGCCCTGCCCTATCGATTCCAAAACTTTTGAACAAGTATTGCTCTAACTGATGATCTTCGTAAATTTTTTGATGTACATAGCTTGAGAATGATGTCGTCCTCCACATTACCAAAGTGAAATAAGTTATTGAAAGAACTGAATAATAAAGAAAAGTAAGAACCTTTATCGATGCTTTTTCTATAGTGAGATACATAAAAATGGAACCTAAACAACATGGATCATTCTTTCCAAATTCAAAAGGTCCTTTTGTACTAGGATGCAATCTAGACAATTTACTAAGGCTTGCATTTGAGGAAAATTTTTGTTGCTGCCAAGACCATTTGATTATGATTGCCTGAATTGCTATCATTTATGATCTAGTTTCTAAACGACTGGTGTGATAATATTTACTTCATGAAGTTAATTACAAACTATACTAGTGTTCTGTATTACAAAGAGTAGAAATGCTTGAATGCATCTCAAAATCGGATTTTGTATTATAGGTACTCATAGTTATCAGGTTATTGAACCAACTTTATTTACTTGTTAACACAATAGATAACCACAGAGGAAGAATTTTACTGGCTACCCTTAGATATTGAAATTATAAAATCACCCTCTGTTAAAAGTTCATCTTTTTACAAACCCTCATGATAAAAGAAATGCCAGAAGCTTTAGAGACTATAATTCTATAACTGCTCCATCTGAAAATGCACCTTCTCCAATTTAAAGGCTGAACGTTACTACGCCATTGAATAACTGTATTACATAAGGTAACTAGACATGGAAATTTGATGCTTTGTTTCCTCATCTTTATTACTCTAGTTCAACTACTGCATTTCATTTTCCTGAATCCCTTTTGTGATTTCATTTGCATAGATCCAGTACATTCTGACTCATATAGATGTTTACAATGAATTCTGGTACAACTGCACGGTCGATATAACAAAATGCTCTCCCAGTCAACTCCAAAATTTTCAAGGTCAGTCAATGTCGAAGTATGCAAATGTGACCCTAAAATGCTTGATGATTTTTTTTGCTTGATGATTTTTTTTGTTGAACTCCAGGATTAGTAACTGAAAATCTACAAGGGAAAAATATTGAAATTCCCGTAGACTAAGTATTGCTAAAGAAATAAAGCTATACTAATGTAGCTGTTTAAGCAATTGATGTACATGCATGTTCATACTTTGTTTTCGAAGAGAGGCGGGACAATTACGAAACTGGTTTGGATGATCAGTTAGCAGGACAAGCCAAGAAGAGTATTGAGCTAACATTTTATTCCCATTAAATTAGGAAGCTAGCTACTAGTTGAATCAGAGATAGGAAGTGCAGCAGCTCCCAATTTCAGCTTTGTTGGAACCAAAATTAATAAAGCATTGGTTGTCATGCATGTCCAAGATTCAAATGATATCATCTTTGTTTCACTACCTAGCTAAAATAACCTCCCCATGGTAAAAAATGGAAATCATATTAAGTTGGATTTGTTTGTTTGTTTTGTTGAATTTCAGGTTTCAGATTGGAATTTTTGAGTGCATTGAATGCATTAATTGCCTCCCATTCAAATGGACTTTTCATCAATGGTTGCTTTGCTCATTGCCAAACTGAAGAGAGGCGGGACAATTACGAAACTGGTTTGGATGATCAGTTAGCAGGACAAGCCAAGAAGAGTATTGAGCTAACATTTTCATTCCCATTAAATTAGGAAGCTAGCTACTAGTTGAATCAGAGATAGGAAAGTGCAGCAGCTCCCAATTTCAGCTTTGTTGGAAGCAAAATTAATAAAGCATTGGCTGTCATGCATGTCCAAGATTCAAATGATATCATCTTTGTTTCACTACCTAACTAAAATAACCTCCCCCTGGTAAAAAATGGAAATCATAGCTTAATTAGCTGGATTTGTTTGTTTATTTTCAGGTTTCAGATTGGAATTTTTGAGTGCATTAATTGCCTCCCATTCAAATGGATTTTTCATCAATGGTTGCTTTGCTCACTGCCAAACTGGAGGGTGGTCGACATGGTCGAAGCCTGGCTCCCTTACATTGGATGGCAAAGTAAGAGAATACGTACCTCATAATTTTGTTTCTTGCTGTTTACACTGGCCTCTTGTCTTCTCCAATTATTCATGTTCCATTCCTTTGTACAGACAATTGCTAAAGCAGTTGGGGATTGGTTTTATGACAGAAGTCACTTTCGGAGGGTAGATTGCCCTTTTCCGCGTGACAAAACTTGTCACAATCAAGTTGGTAAAACTGGTCATATTTCAATGTGACAATAGATAATGAAGCTATAATGTAGAGTAGAACTATTTATGATGTTGGACGATATTTGCAATAACCATGAACTTGTTTTGCCTCATGAAACTGATTCAGAAGCAAATCTGACCATTCTGTGTTCCCTTTCCTCACTCATTTGGTAAGTAGAGAAGCTTGTGTTATTGCTATTTGTCAAATCAGGACACCAGATTTGACAAATAGCAATAACACAAGCTTCTCTACTTACCAAATGAGTGAGGAAAGGGAACACAGAATGGTCAGATTTGCTTCTGAATCAGTTTCATGAGGCAAAACAACTTCATGGTTATTGCAAATCTCGTCCAACACCATAAATAGTTCTACTCTACATTATAGCTTCATTATCTATGTCACATTGAAATATGACCAGTTTTACCAACTTGATTGTGACAAGTTTTGTCACGCGGAAAAGGGCAATCTACCCTCCGAAAGTGACTTCTGTCATAAAACCAATCCCCAACTGCTTTAGCAATTGTCTGTACAAGGAATGGAACATGAAAATTGGAGAAGACAAGAGGCCAGTGTAAACAGCAAGAAACAAAATTATGAGGTACGTATTCTCTTACTTTGCCATCCAATGTAGGGGAGCCAGGCTTCGACCATGTCGACCACCATTCAGTTTGGCAGTGAGCAAAGCAACCATTGATGAAAAATCCATTTGAATGGGAGGCAATTAATGCATTCAACGCACTCAAAAATTCCAATCTGAAACTTGAAATTCAACAAAATAAACAAACAAATCCAGCTAATTAAGCTATGATTTCCATTTTTTACCATGGGGAGTCATCTAGATTATTTTAGTTAGATAGTGAAGCAAAGATGATATCTTTTGAATCTTGAACATCCATGACAACCAATGCTTTATTAATTTTGGTTTCCAACAAAGCTGAAATAAGGAGCTGTCACTTTCCTATCTCTGATTCTTGGGTTGTCCTACTAGCTGATCATCCAAACCAGTTTCGTAATTGTCCCGCCTCTCTTCGAAAACAGACTATGAACATGCATGTAGATCAATTGCCTAAACAGCTAGATTAGTATGGCCTACCTTTATTTCTTTAGCAATACTTAGTCTACGGGAATTTCAATATTTTTCCCTTGTAGATTTTCAGTTACTAATCCTGGAGTTTAACAAAAAAATCATCAAGCATTTTAGGGTCACATTTGCATACTTCGAAATTGACTGACCTTGAAAAGTTTGGAGTTGACTGGGAGAGCATTTTGTTATATCGACCGTGCAGTAGTACCAGAATCCAATATAAACGTCTATATGAGTCAGAATGTACTGGATCTATGCAAATGAAATCACAAAAGGGATTCAGGAAAATGAAATGCAGTAGTTGAACTAGAGTAACAAAGATGAGGAAACAAAGCATCAAATTTCCATGTCTAGTTACCTTATGTAATACAGTTATTCAATGGCGTAGTAACGTTCAGCCTTTAAATTGGAGAAGGTGCATTTTCAGATGGAGCAGTTATAGAATTATAGTCTCTAAAGCTTCAGGCATTTCTTTTGTCATGAGGGTTGTAAAAAGATGAACTTTTAAGAGAGGGTGACTTTATAATTTCAATATCTAAGGGTAGCCAGTAAAATTCTTCTTCTGTGGTTATCTATTGTGTTAACAAGTCAAAAAAGTAAATAAAGTTGGTTCAATAACCTGATAACTATGAGTACCTATAATACAAAATCCGATTTTGAGATGCATTCAAGCATTTCTACTCTTTGTAATCACAGAACACCAGTAAAGTTTGTAATTAACTTCATGAAGTAAATATTATCATACCAGTCGTTTAGAAACTAGATCATAAATGATAAGGTTTAATTTTTTCAATTCAGGCAATCATAATCAAATGGTCTTGGCAGCAACAAAAATTTTCCTTAAGTGCAAGCCTTGGTAAATTGTCTAGATTGCATACCAGTACAAAAGGACCTTTTGAATTTGGAAAGAATGATCCATCTTGTTCAGGTTCCCATTTTTATGCATCTCACTATAGAAAAAGCATCGATAAAGGTTCTTATTTTTCTTTATTATTCAGTTCTTACAGTAACTTATTTCACTTTGGTAATGTGGAGGACGACCTCATTCTCAAGCTATGTACATCAAAAAATTTACGAAGATCATCAGTTAGAGCAATACCTGTTC
This sequence comes from Leptodermis oblonga, assembly GCA_016801395.1. NCBI lineage: Eukaryota > Viridiplantae > Streptophyta > Magnoliopsida > Gentianales > Rubiaceae > Leptodermis > Leptodermis oblonga. Next base: position 17,906 of record VMRK01000319.1, read on the forward strand.
AAAAGTTTCGAAACCGATAGGGCAGGGCATATCTAAAGGATTGCATATTTATGCAGATACATGAGATTTTTTAACTTGGATTGCAAACCTAGAATCAGTTCTAGGCTGCAAAGTAGTACACAATAACTCAAACATTCAAGCTTTCAGTTCAGAGAATCATATGTGTATGTTCTGAAATGGAGCATGTTAACATAAATGGCACATTATCTTTCTAATTACAAAATCCTTCTCACCTGCCATGAGTCATATGCTGCATTTGTAATAAACATTGGGGTCTTGATTTGACGTACAATGTTTTCAGGAAAGAAACACTGCAAAATCGGAGACAAATGTGTGAATGAAATTAAGTAGCTGAAGAAGGGCACATTCACTTTCTATTAACTGCTCCTACCAAACTCGGTTTCATTTCTGATGTGCACGAGACAGGTAAATTCTTAGCTGATCCCTGTAACAACATGAGTAAAATTTTCGGAATTAGAAGAGGCTTTTCATTGGCTTGGCAGCTGAGTATTCCATTGAGATCAGAGCAAGAACAGATACCGGAGAAAAGAGAGAAAGCTGAGTGAAAATTTGCATTTTCCACATCCTTTTAAAACACCATTTGAAGATCAAAGATGGCATACAGAACAGTTACCAATGAATTGCTACAGCTGGTCCAAGTAAAAGTTTTTAAGCCATTGTGATTGATGAATTGTTAGTCTAAACTTGTACATTTCCAGCAGTTGGTTGGCTTATCAATCATTATTTTCCTCTTTTTCCATGGTGGCAGAGATACAAATGGAAAACAATAAATATGGACTGGTTGTTATTCTTGATTTTTCACTGAACTGTTAACTGAAAAGGGGGAAGGGCGAAGGGGGGGAGGGGGACCTCAAGCGAGCATATAGTTATAAAGTCAAAAGATGATCAATTCTTGAAGTTTAGGCAGATGAAGTGAAAAATCTTTTGAGAAAGGACTGATATAGATGAAGCGTACATGTGTATTGACCACATCATTGTAGTAAGCTTCAATGCTTTGGGCACCATAAACATCTTTCCTGTTACAAAGGTAGCAAAAAAGAAAATTGCCTTTATAATTCTTGGTAAGTAACAGAACTCAATTTGAATAGAAGGGCAATATGAAAGCATACGCGTTGATGAAATAACCAGCATCTGCAACACATTTGACTTTACTACGCGAGGGTATCACAGCTCGAAAGTTATCACAGTGGAAAATCGTAGTTAAACCGCCAGCAGAACATCCAGACAGAATAGCCTAACAAAGGATGTTTAGTGAGCGCCTAAAGCAAGGAATTAAATATATACACGAAGCACATCATACATTTTCAGCATCTTTCATTCCTTTTGCCAGTAGATCCTCTATAACAGCAGCAAAAATCCTGGCTCCCCTGAAGTGAAGATTAGTAGCCTGGAAAAGTTCGTTATGTCCATCAGGAGTCCACCCAAATATGGATGACACTTGTTTACAGTATAAATATTATGAGCTTAATTGATACTCCAATAAAAAATTAGTCGGCATTCGTTGTTACTGACAGCTTCTTTAACCTAATGAAATAGGTAGAAGTAGAACTTTCATTATGTCAAAATTAAGCAACTATGTCTTCAGTTTCGGAAGACTTACAGGATCGACTGCTTCAATATCACCAGTAAATGATGATCCATCACAGTACCTAAGTTTCACCCTATTCCAATTGTAAAAATCTGAACAAATCTCCAAATCTACATAAATTTGGAAACTTTTAGGCTTGTTGCAATGAAATAACCTCTATATTAACCAACCAGTTGTTGGTTCCTGCTCCAAATCCCCTATCAAGATGATAAGCTGGTGCACTTCCATCCAAGCAAACTGAAGGAAAAGAACCAAGCAGTTAATGATCAAATCTGAAAAAGGGTCAATCTAAAACATGCAAATTCGAATCCAAATCTCATAATCCTTTCACCTGCTCCTTTTGCCACTGCTGTCTCAAGATAAGTTATGCTAACATTAGAGCCTTCAACTTTTAGCATAATAAACAATAAACAAACACATAGAGCCATTGATGTGGTCTTCCGAACATCATTCTCCAATTTCCGACAAAGACGAGCTGACAGCAACTGTTCTGGAATCTAAAAACAGATAAATAAATAAAACCATGGTGAAAAAGTAGATTTGATTTAATTGAAGTGACCCCTCAAAGGATTACTATGATAATCAGATCAAGCCTAACAAATCATAAGTTACTACACAAGTTGATAAATTTGTTTGTTCCCAAAAATCAAATATTGTTCTTCTATCCCTATATCTTATTAATAAATAATTCTCTTATGAGCATATAGAGAATATAAGATCCTAACTTACATTTAAACTGTCAACTGCATTATTTTCATATTATCAATAAGGGGATATAAAAGCATGTCTTTTTCATTACAACATTGTATGGCAGGAGGGGTTCCAAACTAAGGTTTAAACTCAATTTATATTTTATATGCTAACATTTTTAATACATATTTTTACACTTACAATATAAGTTTAATATTTGTAAAGCTAATTTAAATCAAAATTTAGACTATACTGTGGTAGCATACAAAAAATACCCAGTATAGTCCATTGCTCAACCAACCTCTACTACTGCACTCCATTCTTAGCAGAGAGTAGTCATTTCAGTACAAAATCACAAAGAAAACAGCATAAATTTTCATCAAACTACATTAGCAACCTCAGAAAACATCAGCAGAAAATTAATTTACTTGGAAAATCTGGCATATCAGCAAAAGATAGCTACGGCAAGCAGTGAAAAAGAAGAAAAAAAGTATCAGATAGCATTGTGAACACGAATTTAAAAATGAAAAGTTAACCCAGCATCCTTTAACACAATTTCAGGTAGAAATCGAGTACTGTAGCCCAAGCATTACAACAATACAGTTATGGCAAACCACATTTCCGCTCTAAACCGCTAACAAAAAAGGGGGGAAAAAAAAAAAAAAAAAAAAAAACATATACCGCCCTAACCTTTAATCACCACGGTGATGGTCGGAACTCAGCAAGAGGAACGGCAGGTAGTGTGGATATGCAGTTTGCTCTTTGCAGCTACTGATCAAGAATTCGGAGGGGGGGGGGGGGGGGGGGGGGGGGGGGTTGGAAAAAATTATGCCTTAGAAACTGGGTGAGATCGTGAAAGTTATACGGCCAAATCCAACCATACCTCTTTTCCACACCCAAAATTACACCAAACATCTCCATATACCCATGCCCCATTCCTTGCTCAAAAAATGGTGCAGTAACAGTACCAGTCTTCAAGAATTTGGGAGAGAAAGAACAAGTGCGTTCCAAAGTGGGTGAGACCGTGCGAGTTCCGAGGCCAACTCCAGTCCAACCGATTCCTTCTTCCCAAAATTTGGGTAAAATTACACGAAACATATCCATACCCTGTAACCCATTCCTTGCACCAAAAATGGTGCTGCGTCTCTCTTCTTCTTTTTCCCCTGATGTCAGAGTTCTGAATAGACAGAGTTCTTACGTTTTCACAAAGGATTTTTCTTTTTTTGGTTTGAAACCAAATATTTTATTAATAATGATTAATATTTCAACTGAACATTAGGATATGTTGCATTGTCCATTCTGTGCACTAGACTTTGTCAATCAGTTCGATTTGATGAAATTTCTTGGTGCCACTGTGATTTGTCTCTTTTCTGCCGGAAACCTTCCATGTTGTTTTCAGCTCTTCTTCTATGGTATTATTGCGCTTTCCTCGAGACTTGTAATGAACGCTCGCTTTTCCCTTCCCATACAACCTTGTTTCTAGCATACCATGCCATATTAATTGTGTTGTTAAGTTGATTTGCTCATCATGAGAACAATATCCATCCAGCCTGCCAGCCATGCAGGAAAACTTTGCGTTCGGCCCCTCTCTTCGAGACCCAAAAAAAAAAAGCCCATCTTAATTGCAGGACCCGTTTTAATAAACATATGACACTTTTTAAAATTTTAAGTGGTGAAAAAACAAATATACCCTTGATAGTTTCTAACTTCATAAAAAAAATTTACCTCATTTTTTTAACTATGGGAAAATCGCCCAGAAAAGGCGATTTTCCATTAAGAATCGCCTAGTCCAGGGAAAATCGCCACAGGACGGCGTTTTTTTATAGGGAAAATCGCGCTGTCCTGTGGCGATTTTCCAAGGCCGAATCGATTTTCCCTAGAAAATCGCCACAGGACAGAAGCGATTTTCCCCGTCGTTCGTCAGAAAATCGTTTTTCCGGCGAACGACCGCTGAATTTACCCTAATATTATCACTACGCAGTTCAAAAACGCGTCATAAACACTAATACATTCCTAAACACATTACCATAGAATTTGCAACACCCAACACATTCAAATTTTCATTTTCTCTACAAAAAAAAAAAGAAAAAAAAATTCTGACTACCGATTTGTTGAGCTGGACCGACGAAGAAGAGCGATGGTGGTGGAAACCGGAATCGCGAGATGGAGGAGAAATGGAATTGTAGTAAAATTGATTGAAACATGCGAACAATTAGGTAGAGCAAGAACCTAATAGGCTAAGTTTCATGCAATTATGTAAACTACGACATGCAAATACATAAAGCAATAAAATGAGGTATCTCAAACACTAAGTTTTTGATCTGAAATACTCTAATTTTATTGAAGAATTCGGTCACCTATTTATAGGTGAGGGTGCCCGAATTTTAATACAAAAAAGTAGGAAAAGAAAAGAATTAGAATTGGAAATTAACCAAGAGGTTAATCCTTGTACAATTACCAAACCCGGAAAGAAGTAGGAATGGTAAGAAAAGGCAACAAGAATTCGGTTTTACCTTAAACATGAGGTAGCCGAATTTACACTACCTAAAACAAGAAGGAAACTAATTGGAAAACAAGTAGGAAAGAAATAAAAGTCCTACTTCCAAAAAGTCCTACCCTAAAACAAAGAATTTTACTGCATAAGGTAGAAGAGAATGGAGAGGCAAAAATGTAAATTTACATCTAAAATTTTTAAAAAATGTCTAACGTTTAGATGGTGTCCTTCAAGTAACAATTCCGAAAAAAAAAAGTTAATGTACTGTTTTACTTGTGTTTTGCTTGGACCTTGAAGTGGATGTAATTGTTTTTATGTATAAAGTGTTAGAATAATTAGAATATTTCTATTACCTTACTTAAGGTACAACAAAATATTATTTCTATCATAAAGAAAAAGTCAAAGTACAAAAATGTTAGAAACAAAAATGATCATTTTAAAATGTAAAAGAAGGAGAGGGAGGGGGGAGGAATGATACCTTAACCATATAAGAGACAGTTTTTGTTTATTCTATGACCTTTGTATTTCAACTAAAATCTCAATCATTATTCAATAGCACATTGTAGCACTTAACTTAATCGCAATTGTAACTACAATTACGTATGTATTCGCGAAAAGATCCACTAGGAGTGCAATGACCATATCCCTCGTAATTAAAACCGCATACTCCATTACAATATGGGGCTCTATCACAATGTGTATCATTAATGAAACTGAAAGCTGTGCAGGTGTTGGGCGGTTCTTCATCTTCTTGACGAGCTGTTGACACAACTGCGAAAGGGGAAGAGGAAATTTTTTTTTTAAAAACAACAAATTATGTTGTAATTTATAAAGAATACATGTGGCTTAGTTTAGTGGTAAAAATTCCACGTTGTGATCGTGGAGACCTGGGCTCGAATCCCGCTTGAATTTTTTAAACCCCTAAGGCGCCTCATATCTTGATTCTATAACAGTGCCCTTTTTAGGATTGGATCGATCCCGCAACACTCAAACAAAGATATCATATATATTATAACCACTAGATAGTTACCCAAAAGTTTGTAAATAAGGATTTTAAGAACATTTTTGCCAAGCCTAGCTACAGATGGAATTAAAGAGTTGTTGTAATACTATGGTCCAAAATTTATGAATACTGTCACCTTGAATGACATCTTCATCCCCCAATATACCATAGTTCTCAAAACTTAACCATAATCGATACGTTCCATAACCCACAATGGACACATAGAATAAAAATATGCCAGCAACATCTAATCCTTCCAATTCCCAGTTACTCCTAGAACAGCCACAGGTCTAATGCTCAATTCATGGGAATCCAAACATATAATGTCATTACCATCCTCAATTGAGTTTTTAGCTTCAAAATCTTTTCCCAGATAACCAGCAATGTACGAACGCAAAACAAAAATCCATAAGACACATCAAATCCTTCTAAGTACCCATTATTCACATTATTAGTCAAATGTCTGCTGCCCTTTTCATCAATGGAAGTTTCCAACCAGCTATTGTACTCAAAACCCAAAGAATTCCCAAACATAATATTTTTATCCACTTTCAAACACTTAGCACCATCCCCCTCTTCATTTGGATCATCGCTCAGTTTTTCATCTCCCCATTTCAAGAATTCAACAATTTCATTTACTTCATCTTTAACACTCAACCGTTTCATCAATTCATCAGCAAAATCAATCCATGTAATTTTCTCCTTAACTATTTTAAGACTCTGAACCCACAGATCAGCAGTACATTCCCAATAGTACTCAATTGTTTCAATCTTCCTATGCTCCGCAGTTGGATAAAAGGAGAAGAACTTACCGCATTTTCTCAGTCCTTCCCTCGGATTCGCTCCGGTGAATTTTGGCAACTCCCCCTTTGGTAGCTTCGGTCGGTAATGTCTAGAATTCTCCTCCTCCGGCGAATTTCTCACAGTTTCAATCGACCACTTTCGGAATTGATTTGGTGTCAGAAGGATTGGTGTTCAGTCGATGACAACCGTCTCCGGAACTCTACCCTCGGTTGCTGCCGCAATCTTGGAGTCACTGTTTTCTTCTAATTGTTCTTCCATTTGCGATAATTCCTCATTAATTCCCTCCTGAAGCGTGATTATCATTTCTGCCCACCGTTTCTTGAAAGTATCCTTGAATTCCTGGAATATTTCTTGGCAATTTAGTTTGCATTTCTTCACTTGCTGCCCCAGAGCTATTGATCGAGTTCCGTCCGCCATGGTTTAACCCCCACAGTCAGAAGATCGCGATCTCTGATACCATATGCCAGGTTTGGACCTAAAGAAGATGGGAAAAGAAAGGAAATTAGGAAATAGTGAGAGAGAATTTAGTATAGAGAGAGAAAGATTAGAAATCATCCATAACAAGCCTGAAACCTATTCTCCGCTTCCCTATTTCTACCCCTTTACTATTCAAATCTGATATTTACAAGTGCTTCCCCACATTTTAACTAATTCTATTCTTGCCCCTAAATCATGACATAATACTATCTTATACAATTTTTGGGCCCTGGACAAGCACCCAGTTTACCCAGACCCAAGGGCCGGCCCTGAACACAATTAACCCCTTTTCCTAACAAGGGCCATAAATTACCAAAAAATCTAATCGAAAAAGGATTCCATAATTTCTTTAACGAAATCCATCAAATATTCAGAATTCCATCTAGTAAAAGCACGGATTCAGTTGGATACAACCAGTTTTAGTCAATAATGGTAATCCACAAATCGAATTAGGCATTTGTTTGGTACTCAGATTTTCAGCCATATCCGAAGGTATTCACGGTAAAAAGAAGCTCAGATTAACTAAAAAATAGTAAACTGAGTTGAAAACGTAAATGCATAACCCGCGAAGAATCGAAATTTATCAGAGGATGAAAAGAAGTCGGCGACTGGAAGTGCTGCTCAAGGTGGCGAAGAAACTATCGAAGACTACTCAAGCGGGGGACTGGATTTTGTTCAGTCCACAAAATCCTAAAGGGCTAAAACCTGTTTCTTTCTAGTTTTTTAGAATTTTGACTTTTTCCTTTGACCTACGATTAAGAAAACGGGTTAATTACTTTGGGCGTTACAAATAAGTTCTGATAATTTTTGAAAATTATAAATACATCATTGTGATTTGGTCATAATTATAAAATCTATCTATCTTACTTATGGCTGAGAACCAACACAAATTTTATTCAGTAAAATTTAGGGTCGATTTAGAAAAAGTTAGTTCAAGCTTGTTTATTTACTAAATAAACAAATATTAACTAAATTTTAGACTCGATTATTTAATAAATGATTACAGTTTGAACGTTTTAAATTTTAACATGGTTCAGCTTAGTATCACTCTTAATATTAGTGAAAAATAAAACACAAACAAAAAATTTTTATAGCTGAGGGGGGGATTATGTAATTTCTAAAACTATAGAGGCTTATTCATAATTTAACAAAACTTTGGGGAGTAAATGCAATTTGCCACAATTACTTGTGTTCAAAACCAAATTACATTTAAATCCCTTAAGTTTAGAAACTTTATCAGTGTACCCTCTTTTTTTTTTTTTTTACTATCGATAGATTCAAAATATCTCCCAGTTTGATCAATAAGTCAATATTGCTCGCGTGTCTTTCTGTTTAGTCAAACTATCAATTGGCTTCTCCATTAGTATAAGGGTGAATTCATGAATTGATCACTTTACTTTGAGTTTGTTAACTTTTTAGTCACCTTACTTTTTTAATTATTTTTTGAGTGAACTGCTCAAAATGTCATCTTACTTTGCTACTATGTCCGCTTTGGTAACTAAACTTTTTTATTTTTCAGAAATGTCACATTACTTATTAAAACGGGCCAAAAATGTCATTTTTACATTTTTGCCGTTAGTTTGGACGGAATAGTTAACATTGGCTCGCACGCAAGGTTGTTAAACTCGGAATTCGGGATAGAATCGTTTTATGCCCAGAATCGGAATCGTAGAATCGGATCCTAGAATCGGAAAATAGCAAATACACACTTATTTAATTATAATTATATCATAAACTCGGAATGTCTCATACAAACTCATAATTGTTCAATAAAAAACACATTAAAAGTGTCAACTTAATAATCCATAGCCAAATCAATTACATATCATGTTCCTATAAATTAAACATCATTCTCAAATCCATAAACTTCATCATTCTCATTGCCTTTTTCATTCTGTCCAACATCTCTGAAATGCACATCCGTTGTTATTTGTGCCTCATTTTCATCTTCATCCATTGACTCCCGTCGTGAATTGTGAGGAACTGAAGATTGAAGAGAGGAAAATTATTGCTGGGCTGCTAGCAATATAATTATGAACATTGGTTGCCAAAATTTGGTAAAATTTTGGGCCTCCCAAATGGGCCAAATCACATATTTAACTGTTTTTTGGTCCAATCTCGAGCCCCTTCAAGATATTGTGGAATCGGCCTAGAATCGTAGAGTCGGCCGATTCTAGCCCAATTCTACGATTCTATGCCGATTCTACCGAGTCTACTGCTACAACTCGGGTAGATCCGATTCTACTTCGAGTTTGACTCGATTCCTGGGTCTAGACTCAATTCTACGAGTCTAGACCCGATTCTAACAACCATGCTCTCACGTACTTGTTTTCAAAGGTATTTTTGTTATTAATCTAACCCATTATTAAAATATTATTACTGTTCATCTTCTTCCCCAAAATTTATCCACCCTTCACCTTCCACCTCCCTCCTCCTCCTCCTCCTCCTCCGACTCCGACCGCCTTCCAGCTGCAATTTTTGTAACCATGATACTTTTTCTACCTTTTTTTGGGCCAAGTGGGAATTGTAAAATATTGATGAGATTAATTGAATGTTTCTTGATATTTTCCATTTTTCTTAGATTTTTTTATTTTGGAGGAGGAGGAGGAGGAAGGTGGAGGGTGGATGAATTACATGGCTAATGGCAATTGTTTTGGCTCCTTCATGGAAACAGGGGTCCTGGAAGAACCCCACTGGACTGGACCACAAGGCTAAAAATTGCAGGGAGCAGCTAAAGTATTACATTCATCCACACCTCCTGCAAGTCCCTTAAGCTCACTCATGGCAACATCAAGTCAACAAACATCCTAATCGATTTGGAGTGATGAGATACAAAGGGATTGAGGAAGAAATGGTGGGGCTGTTGCAGATAGCAATGGCTTGCTGTTCGGCTTCGCGGAGCAGAGATGAAGATGAACTTCGTGGTGAAAATGATAGAAGAGCTTAGAGGAGTGGAGGTTTCGCCGTCGCACGAGACAACGGATTCGCTTCGGATTCGCCTTGTGTTTCTGAGGATGCGGGGAGCAGCAGCCAGTCAGTGAAGTTTTTGAAAACTGAGAATTGTTTTGTTAAAACGTATGATGTGCTTCAGTACACGTGTATATCATTAGTTCCTTGCTTTAGGTGCTCACTAAACATCCTTTGTTAGGCTATTCTGTCTGGATGTTCTGCTGGTGGTTTAACTACGATTTTTCACTGTGATAACTTTCGAGCTGTGATACCCTTGCATAGTAAAGTCAAATGTGTGGCAGATGCTGGTTATTTCATCAACGCGTATGCTTTCATATTGCCCTTTTATTCAAATTGAGTTCTGTTACTTACCAAGAATTATGAAGGCAATTTTCTTTTTTGCTACCTTTGTAACAGGAAAGATGTTTATGGTGCCCAAAGCATGGAAAAATGGCATTTTCAGTCCCTTTTGTTTGGGGCAATGGCAATTTTCGTCCCTTTCGTTTCACCGTGGCAGAAATGGTCCCTTTTGTTTGCATTTGTGGCATTTTCAGTCCTTTTTACCTGTGAAAACCGGTCATCACTAGTCAACTTTACAGTCAACGGTTTTTAGGATCGTTTTGAAATGAAAAAATAAAATTGGGGCTTTTTGGCGATTTTCTTAAATTCCAATGACCCAAACAATAAATATTTCCCTTTTTTGTGTTCTTCATCGTCTTCTTCTTCTTCCTCTTCCTCTTCCTCTTCCTCTTCTTCTTCTTCTTCGATCTGCTTTCCAAAACAATTCGTCAATTTCTAGAACAATTTCCAGAAGCAAATTTAGCATTCAGTCCAAAACAATTTCCAGAAGCAGTCAAAATTCCAGAAGCCCGCTGTTTTGAAGATCACCACTTTCGTGGAATTCGTCAACGGAGGGGAGGAGAGGCTGAAGGCCGTCGGAGACGGCTTCACGGTGTTGGCCAACAAAATGGGATGTGGCGACGGAGAATCTGAGAGACGAGATACTTGGCATCTCAATGGTTCATGTTTGGTGAGTCAACTCGGGGAAGGTGGGTCAACTTAGTGGCTCAAATGGGTTAAATCAGTGACTCACTTGGGTCTACAATCGGTGGCCACTGATTCTTTTGGAAATGGAATTTTTGTGCTAGAAATTAATTGCTGGAATTTTGCTTGATTCTAGCTTTGATTTTGTTTTCACTGGAATTTTGCTGGAAATTAATTGTGAGAATTCTCGTATATTAATTTTCTGCAAAATCTATGTCTGCTGGAATTTTGACTGCTTCTGGAAATTGTTTTGGACTGAATGCTGAATTTGCTTCTGGAAATTGTTCTAGAAATTGACGAATTGTTCTGGAAAGCAGATCGAAGAAGAAGAGGAAGAGGAAGAGGAAGAGGAAAAAGAAGAAGACGATGAAGAACACAAAAAAGGGAAATATTTATTGTTTGGGTCATTGGAATTTAAGAAAATCGCGAAAAAGCCCCAATTTTATTTTTTCATTTCAAAACAATCCTAAAAACCGTTGACTGTAAATTTGACTAGTGATGACCTGTTTTCACAGGTAAAAAGGACTGAAAATGCCACAAATGCAAACAAAAGGGACCATTTCTGCCACGGTGAAACAAAAGGGATGAAAATTGCCATTACCCCAAACAAAAGGGACTGAAAATGCCATTTTTCCCCCAAAGCATCGAAGCTTACTACAATGATGTGGTCAATACACATGTACGCTTCATCTATATCAGTCCTTTCTCTAAGATTTTTCACTTCATCTGCCTAAACTTCAAGAACTGATCATCTTTTGACTCTATAAGTATATATCTGTAGCTCGCTTGAGGTCCCCCTCCCCCCCTTCCCCCTTTTCAGTTAACAGTTCAGTGAAAAATCAAGAATAACAACCAGTCCATATTTTATTGTTTTCCATTTGTACCTCTGCCACCATGGAAAAAGAGGAAAATAATGGTTGATAAGCAAACCAACTGCTGGAAATGTACAAGTTTAGACTAACAATTCATCAATCACAAACGATTAAAAACATTTACTTGGACTAGCTGTATCAATTCATTGGTAACTGTTCTGTATGAGATCTTTGATCTTCAAATGGTGTTTTAAAAGGATATGGAAAATGCAAATTTTCATTCAGCTTTCTCTCTTTTGTCCGATATCTGTTCTTGCTCTGATCTCAATGGAAAACTCAGCTGCCAAGCCAATGAAAAGCCTCTTCTAATTCCGAAAATTTTACTCATGTCGTTAACAGGGATCAGCTAAGAATTTACCTGTCTCGTGCACATCAGAAATGAAACCGAGTTTGGTAGGAGCAGTTAATAGAAAGTGAATGTGCCCTTCTTCAGCTACTTAATTTCATTCACACATTTGTCTCCAATTTTGCAGTGTTTCTTTCTTGAAAACATTGTACGTCAAATCAAAACCCCAATGTTTATTACAAATGCAGCATATGACTCATGGCAGGTGAGAAGGATTTTGCAATTAGAAAGATAATGTGCCGTTTCTGTTAACATGCTCCATTTCAAAACATACACATATGATTCTCTGAACTGAAAGCTTGAATGTTTGAGTTATTGTGTACTACTTTGCAGCCTAGAACTAATTCTAGGTTTGCAATCCAAGTTAAAAAAATCTCATGTAGCTGCATAAATATGCAAACCTTTTGATATGCCCTGCCCTATCGATTCCAAAACTTTTGAACAAGTATTGCTCTAACTGATGATCTTCGTAAATTTTTTGATGTACATAGCTTGAGAATGATGTCGTCCTCCACATTACCAAAGTGAAATAAGTTATTGAAAGAACTGAATAATAAAGAAAAGTAAGAACCTTTATCGATGCTTTTTCTATAGTGAGATACATAAAAATGGAACCTAAACAACATGGATCATTCTTTCCAAATTCAAAAGGTCCTTTTGTACTAGGATGCAATCTAGACAATTTACTAAGGCTTGCATTTGAGGAAAATTTTTGTTGCTGCCAAGACCATTTGATTATGATTGCCTGAATTGCTATCATTTATGATCTAGTTTCTAAACGACTGGTGTGATAATATTTACTTCATGAAGTTAATTACAAACTATACTAGTGTTCTGTATTACAAAGAGTAGAAATGCTTGAATGCATCTCAAAATCGGATTTTGTATTATAGGTACTCATAGTTATCAGGTTATTGAACCAACTTTATTTACTTGTTAACACAATAGATAACCACAGAGGAAGAATTTTACTGGCTACCCTTAGATATTGAAATTATAAAATCACCCTCTGTTAAAAGTTCATCTTTTTACAAACCCTCATGATAAAAGAAATGCCAGAAGCTTTAGAGACTATAATTCTATAACTGCTCCATCTGAAAATGCACCTTCTCCAATTTAAAGGCTGAACGTTACTACGCCATTGAATAACTGTATTACATAAGGTAACTAGACATGGAAATTTGATGCTTTGTTTCCTCATCTTTATTACTCTAGTTCAACTACTGCATTTCATTTTCCTGAATCCCTTTTGTGATTTCATTTGCATAGATCCAGTACATTCTGACTCATATAGATGTTTACAATGAATTCTGGTACAACTGCACGGTCGATATAACAAAATGCTCTCCCAGTCAACTCCAAAATTTTCAAGGTCAGTCAATGTCGAAGTATGCAAATGTGACCCTAAAATGCTTGATGATTTTTTTTGCTTGATGATTTTTTTTTGTTGAACTCCAGGATTAGTAACTGAAAATCTACAAGGGAAAAATATTGAAATTCCCGTAGACTAAGTATTGCTAAAGAAATAAAGCTATACTAATGTAGCTGTTTAAGCAATTGATGTACATGCATGTTCATACTTTGTTTTCGAAGAGAGGCGGGACAATTACGAAACTGGTTTGGATGATCAGTTAGCAGGACAAGCCAAGAAGAGTATTGAGCTAACATTTTATTCCCATTAAATTAGGAAGCTAGCTACTAGTTGAATCAGAGATAGGAAGTGCAGCAGCTCCCAATTTCAGCTTTGTTGGAACCAAAATTAATAAAGCATTGGTTGTCATGCATGTCCAAGATTCAAATGATATCATCTTTGTTTCACTACCTAGCTAAAATAACCTCCCCATGGTAAAAAATGGAAATCATATTAAGTTGGATTTGTTTGTTTGTTTTGTTGAATTTCAGGTTTCAGATTGGAATTTTTGAGTGCATTGAATGCATTAATTGCCTCCCATTCAAATGGACTTTTCATCAATGGTTGCTTTGCTCATTGCCAAACTGAAGGGTGGTCGACATGGTCTACGCCTGGCTCCCCTACGCTGGATGGCAAAGTAAGAGAATACGTACCTCATAATTTTGTTTCTTGCTGTTTACACTGGCCTCTTGTCTTCTCCAATTATTCATATTCCATTCCTCTGTGCAGACAATTGCTAAAGCAGTTGGGGATTGGTTTTATGACAGAAGTCACTTTAGGAGAGTAGATTGCCCTTATCCGTGTGACAAAACTTGTCACAATCAAGTTGGTAAAACTGGTTATATTTCAATGTGACAATAGCTAATGAAGCTATAATGCAGAGTAGTTGGAAGAGATTTGCAATAACCATGAAGTTGTTTTACCTCATGAACCTGATTCAGAAGCAAAGCTGACCATTCTGTTTTCCTTTTCCTCACTCACGTGGGAACTAGAAGCTTGTGTTATTGCTATTTGTCAAATCTGGAATCCCCACCAGCTATTAAACCATTTCAAACTTGCATTATGCTCGAAAAATGGTTCATCCTAGACAAATCTATGTTGGATTCTTATTTTACCACAATTGCAATGGTTTTGTGGCAGAAATTAACCATTGATGCAATACCAAACCATTCATGATGAAAGAAATTAAAAACGAACAGAGTCCGGAGAGAATCAAACTAACACAAAACTTCAAGATTCTTGATCATCAAGGTGCTTACAATACAAAAATTACATACAAATTCCAGTTATAGTTTGCTTCTGCAGCTTAATTAGCTTAATGATGAGCATCCATTTTCAACTCTCATCCTTCATGATTCCAGAGGCATCATCCCGCAAAGAGTTTGCAAGATTCTTGGCTATGGAGTTTCAAACCTTTCATAAACAAAATCTTTCATTTCTTCTTTTTGTCCCTCAGTGTATCATTCCCATCTTGATCTTGCTTTCTCTTCGTCTTTATTGTTCTCAATTCGGATCCCATCGTCTTCTCAATCTCAACTTTGTCTTTAACAGCGGCCAATGCATCATAAATAGGCAATGCCAAAGAATCCGAAAGCTTTAAATGTAGAGCTCGAACCCCACCCCATTTCTTCGGAACAATCTCCGCAATTCTCCTAATGGCGGCGACCACATTCTCCACAATCTCATCACTCCCCATCCCGTTTTCCGAACCACAACTCCCGACCTTCAGAACGCTACAAGTCCCTCTGCCGAAACACAACAAGGATGAATCGCAAGCCCTCTCAATCTGCTCTTTCCAACCGATGCTTCCCCTCAAATCCAACGGCACAGGAACTTTCCTCTTCTTCTTGTAAAATTGCTTCCCTAAGATACCGGGAAGAAAGCGAACAACCCTTTTATCCGCGAG
>VMRK01000376.1:0-33831 GCA_016801395.1 Leptodermis oblonga
ATGCAGGGGTTTTGGGTTTTGCACAAAGCGATTTCTAGGAAATCATTTTCTTAAAAAACCAGAAAACGTCTTCAAAAACCAATTCAGGTTGGTTGTGAACGACGGTTTTCTTCATATATATATATATTTTTTCTAGTTTATGAAGAAAATGATTTTCTCATTTTTTTTTTTTCTCTTGGTTTCTAAAGAAAACAATTTCCTCATTTTTTTTCTCTTGGTTTTTGATTTTTTTCAGTTTTTTTGTTTAAAAAAAAAAATTGGGGGAAGATGAATAGTGAAAAGACAGTTTTGCCCCTGCGTTTTTCGTCCTGTCATCAAGTTAACGGCCGTTAGGGCGAAAATAGTATTGGGCGCATGTTTTGAAAGTAAAGTGCTTGTATTTTGAGTTTTTAAAGAAAAGTGATATTTTTTGCAAAACCAGATAGTTAACTGGTATTTTGTGCATTTCACCAAAAAAATTAAAAAGTAGACTTTTTTATTGAAACAACAAAAATACAAAAATATTTTTTAAAGTGGATTCGAACCTAGGAAGTATTATGAATGTAAAAATGTACTCCTTACATTAAAAAATAATAATAATAATAAAAGGAGAGTGAAAATAGGTATTTTAATCAAACACCACATCCACATATGAAACAAAATAGCAGCTCCTAGGATGAATCGGTCAACGAGAGACAACTCTACTGGTTTTTCTAACGCTGTGTTTACTTTGATTCCTTCTTGTATTATTAATTGTAAGAAAAATATTCACATCCAAATAACTTGATATTTCACTGCATTCAAATTTAATATTTCAAAATTCTCTTTAAATCTTTACTCACGTTTGTTCAAAAAATAGCTTAATTATTAAACTTTTTATTATTTTTCCTACGCAATTTTCTATAAAACAATTATTTTTAAAAAAATTTCGTTCTCGAAAACAAAAAGTTGTTATTTTGATCACAACGCCCTCATGCCATGCAATAGAACGAACTCAATAAATATTATATAGCGACGGCCAACTTCAGCCTCCATACAACTTTCAAAAAGCTTACTAAACCATGAAACTTAAAACTTCATTCACTGTTTTTCTCACCAAAACCTGATGAGAAAGCTTTACTGAACTGCCCTTGTAAAGCTCGATAGAACCATGCCAAGCATTATTTACATCCCCAACAACAACGAGACGTTTTGGTTGGCCTCGGATTTCTTATTATAATGTATAATATAAAGCGACACATGGAAAAGTAACATATTCGTTTTTATCTGACCTGCCCAATAGTTATATCCAAGGACAAAGTTACTCCACTGTAATAATGGGAGTCTCTTGTATCAGTGTATAATCACTACTGCAAAATTCATCAATAGAGGCGCCCCTTTGGAGGCGGGTTTCCAAACACCCGCCTCCAAAGGGAACGGAAAATTGAGGAATTGTATTAATGAAACCCGCCTCCAAATATGTACCTCATTGCCGTCACCGGCCTCCAAGAGACATAATATTGGAGGCGGGTGCATGTTGCACCCTTCTCCAAAAGCTTTGGAGGCGGGTCCAACATGCACCCGCCTCCAATATCATGTCTATCGGGGGGCGGTGCAACCTCCAAAACACCAAAAGGAGGCAGGTGCATTTTTGCAAATTTTTCAATAGTGTTTCGAAAATTCT
This sequence comes from Leptodermis oblonga, assembly GCA_016801395.1. NCBI lineage: Eukaryota > Viridiplantae > Streptophyta > Magnoliopsida > Gentianales > Rubiaceae > Leptodermis > Leptodermis oblonga. The sequence continues at coordinate 1,643 of VMRK01000376.1, forward strand.
CCTTGTTTTGGACTATTGAAAGTTGAAAATAATTATGAAAATTTATCGAGATTCGAGCAAGAGGATAAATTAGTAGGTAATAAAAACTACAAGTTTTAGAGAGAAATATGTAAATATATACTTTCAATTTTAACTTTAAATACATGAGTATATATAGCCTAGTGGTAAATTTAATGTGCAAGAGTCAAGTAAAACCCGCACTGGAAGACGGGAGCACACACGTGAAACCCGCCTCCTTAACCCCTAGGGACCCGCCTCCAATGTATAATTTTGCAGTAGTGAATGGTGGTATCGTCCGACAAAGGATTCCACTACACCCACACGTACACAATACTTTTTCTTTTAAGAAACAACCAATACTCTTTATCATACAAACACTTCATATACTTTTACAATTGATATTTATTATTATTATTATTATTATTATTGCTTTAGAAATATACACTACTTTTTATATTATGTGCTAATATTATAAACGGACACAAAGTCTACGCCTCTACGGTCTAATTTTTATTTTACAAATTCTATTTTTACCTTTAAAATCAATGCGCCACACCTGTATGCGACGTTGAACAATACAGAAGGACCTGTATACGACGTTGAACAATACAGAAGGTTGAATACTGGACGTTAGTGACTAATTAAAAAGCCCAACTTTTAAAATCAACGCAAAAGATTCAGTCAATCCGTCGTTGGGCCATTCTTGAAATGCGCATTCAATGAGATTATGACGATCATATATAGATAATCATTATAAAGAAAATATCTTCTAATAACACCATATTAATATCCGGCTGATTTGGAGCATGTGACCATGGTTTGTTATAATTCATGTAAAAGGATGTTACATGTGACGCAGACGATGAAACAAAGGAGAATTTATGTTTCATACTATCTCTAATTCATTAATTTATTGATAGATTGATTTTTGTAAAAATTTGCAGTGCTAAAACTGTCAAATAAGTACGAGATATTTTGAAAAAAAGTTATAGAGGTGGATATAGTTTCGAAAAATAATGTTTTAAAGTTGGAAAAAGAAAACTTATATTGTGCAGGATTGAGAATTATTTTATAAGATTGTTGCGGGTCGAATGTGAGATGAAATTAGATGGTATACCTAAGAAATTTGATTTGGCGTTAATAGTTTAGACAAGGGATATTTGTTGATCTTTCCTACATATTTGGTACGTGAGAAACGATGAACTTTGGCCTAGAACTTGCTGGTTGTTGCCATAGTTGAGCACGATCTTCAACCCTTATCATTTTCTCTGAGTGAAAAACAATCAATGAACTTAGACGACTTTCTTATGCGATGTAATTCAAACTTTGATTTGAATTTTTTTTTTTTTTTAAAGGAATATAAATTGAGTTTTAATCTAGATAAAATCATTTCACTATTCTTCGGACTATCGTTTCGCTTTGACTTGCATGAATTTTTTTTTATCTCAGTTTAAAAATTATTTCCTATACTATCCCTTAAACATAAGAATTGAAAAATGATGCCCATCGAGAGGGAAAATTATTAGTGTATTCGATGTATTCTTAAAATAATAGTTTAGTCTGCTAATAGTAAAATTGGAACCAAAGTTTATTTTTATTTCTGGGCTCCCTGCATATTCTTCACTCTCGCCACAAAATAGCACTTATCCCCTTATTATGTTTGGCTGCACCGTCCTATGTGGCACGGCAAAAAACAATAGTAAGAAAAAAATTAAGACAAATTAGTTATTTTAAATATAGTACATTCAACCTTATAAGAAATTATATATTTTTAAACATGATTCATCTATTAGGACGACGAGAAGTATTATTAGACATCTTAATGCAAATCTATTCATGTTATTCTAAAATCAATCATTAAGATTCCTAAAAAAATTCTCGTTACTGGATTACCACTTATTAATATTCATCGATGTAATTAAGATTTCATATCTACCCACTTCACTTCAACCAAATCCACCATCATGGTACAGACAATTATTATATTACGTTTTCGCAAAATTCTAATCTGAATAATTCTTTCCAAATTTGGGGTGGTTGGGGTGGAAATTACTTGCATATTCCCTCTAAAATGTTCATCTCGATCTGGTTGTTGATGTGTGAAATTTAAATTGAGAGACGTTCAATGATCCGTATTTTTTTTTAGTTTACATCGGGTTTTTGAATAACCGGTGTTGAAAACTCGTCATGTGGTTTTGGCTGCTATATCTGAAAAAAAAAAAAAAAGAAGAAAAAAAAAAGAAAGAAATGATGTGTCAAAGTTCTTCATGATGTTTAATGTCCACTATTTTTCTTTTCTTTTTTTTTTTTCAATTTTAGTTAATGAACAAAACATATAAGAAATTCATCAATATACTCCGACAAAAACCGATAAATAAAGTAAAATGTCCCCGTAAACTTCATTGTGTGAACTATTAAGTAATATAAGCTAGATAAGATCATAAGAGTACATCTATACATATTGTTAATAAATGATAAGAAAAAGAAATACTAATAATAATATTAAGGATTGTTTAGACATTTATTATGAGATTAGTCTTGAGTTTATTAGTATTAGATTGTTTAGCTAAATTTAATTTGGTTTTAAATATTAAATATGTATAAATATATACATTAAATTAGGTAAGAATAATATTATAAAGAGATAATAACTCCGCTGATTCTCAAATTTGACCTTACATCACAGTTTTATTCCGAACTTGAACTTGTTTCTCTTCCTTCCACAAATTTGGAATTTTCATCCCCGTATAGTCCACTACCCAAATTTTGATCGAAACCAATCCAATGCCTGCAGACACATAATGAAAAGAGCCTCCCTCCACACAACCCCCCCCCCCCCCCCCCCCCCCCCCCCCCCCCAAATATTGAAATTTGATATATTAATAGTAAATATAAAAAAATTGATAAATTTGAAAATCTCAAGTTTACGTGCATGGTGCTAGTCTTAGTTGAAATTTGTGTTTTGAACTATATGGGAACAGAAAACCTAATTTGAAGACAAAAAGAAGAAGTTTCAAGTAAAGAGACGAAAGTGCGATATAAAACCAAATTTAAGGAACATCGGAGTGATTTTCTATATTATAAAAAATAAATTAAAAAGGGACAAAATGGATGTAATACAACACCACATCTAGATCTACATTGGAAACAAAATAACAGCTCGGAGGATGAATCAGTCAGCGATGGAGACGCAACTGGACTGGTGTTTCAAAAGTTTGATTGCTCTCATGCCATGTTATATATCGAGATGAGTTCTTCTGTCTGCTCAATCTCATCTTGTCTTTCCTGTCTACCCTCTCACTCTCACAATAGAAGATTAGACCCACATGTCACATCTCAAGGTTGCCATGGCATGCAATCAAACTCTATAAATAGCCATGCCCAAGTACTTCAAAGCTTGCAAAACATCTTTCAAAGCCAAAAATCTTCCATAGCCGCATCCATGAAGGTTAACACCATGAAACTCGAAGTTTCTTTCGCTGTTTTTCTTACCCTTCTCTTGGCTGCGTATGCTTCCCCAAACCCCGATGAGAAAGCCTTCCTGAACTGCCTTGTTAAGCTCGACATCACAATGCCAAGCATTATTCTCACACCCACAACGCGACGTCGTTTTTAACGGCCTGGATTTCTCGATACACAACGCACGTTTCATGAGTCCCCTGACCCCGAAACCCAAGGCCATTCTCCGCCCGGTTAAGGAATCTCAAATCCAAACCGCGATTTATTGCGGCAGAAAGCATCGTTTGGAAATGAGAGTGCGAAGTGGAGGGCATGATTTCGAAGGAAGTTCGTACATTTCTCGAGTACCGTTTTTCGTACTTGATATGCTGAATTTCCAATCAATTTCGGTAAATTATGAATCCAAAACTGCTTGGGTTGGGGCTGGAGCGACGATTGGATCAACTTATTACGCGATTTACACTGCGGTTAACGGTACACTGGCTTTCCCGGGGACTTTCTGGCCGACCATCTGCGTTGGCGGGCAGATTAGCGGCGGAGGATACGGTCCTCTGGTCAGGCAGTTTGGTCTTGCAGCTGATAATGTCGTCGATGCACGAGTTATCGACGTGAACGGAAGAATTCTCGACAGGAAATCCATGAGGGAGGATCTTTTCTGGGCAATCCGTGGCGGGGTGGGTTCCAATTTCGCGGTCATTCTTGCTTTCAAACTCAGACTAGTTGAGGTTCCGACAACTGTTGTCGGTTTTGACGTCAAGAAGACTCTTGAACAAAACGCGATTGATATCGTTCACAAGTGGCAGATCATCGGTCCGAAGCTGCCACTCGAACTTAGCCTTACCGTTCAGTTAACCAGTATTGTCTCGAACGAGACAGGCAAGAGGACCATCCAAGCTGAATTCTTCTCCGTTTACCGAGGTGGGGCCAACGACCTGCTCTCCATAATGACTCTTAACTTCCCGGAGCTGGGTTTGACTCGGGGAGACATACAGGAAATGAACTGGGCCCAAAGCTACCCATTTCTTCTCGGGTTTCCAATTTCTACCACGAACGCGAAAGATTTTCTAACCAACAGAACAGCCCTTGGCGCCCCGCCTTCCTTTAAATGGAAAGTCGACATACCCAAAGACCCCATCCCACCCGAAGGCCTTGCCCAGATTTTCAATCAGCTTTTTAAAGTTCCTCCTCAAGCAGCTCAACTAGGATGGACGATTATCGCCGGAGGGGCGATGGACAGAATCCCCGAAACCCAAATTCCATTCCCACATCGGAGGAGGCTGATGATGATGCGGGAGATCGTGTTTTGGAACAAGAACGACAGTTCGGGTTTGATCCAGGAGCGCATCGATTGGGTGAAACAGCTTCATGATATCATCGGAAATTACGTGCCGAACAATCCAAGAGCGGCGTACGCTAATTACAAGGATTTTGATCTGGGCGTGAACAACGTTGTTGGGGAGACGAGCGTTGAAGAAGCGAGTGTATGGGGAATCCAATATTTCAAGAACAATTTTGAGAGGTTGGTCAAAGTGAAGACGATGGTTGATCCTCAGAATTACCTGAAGAGTGAACAGAGCTTTCCAATCCTCCGACGTTATTAATTAAGATTTAGGGCATGTTCTTTATCTTTGGTTTCAAACATGGTTTGAAATTTAGTTTTGAAAAAATAATTTTATAATGTAAAAGTGTATTAAAAATATAAAAATGTGTGGATGAATAATAAAAAGTTGTATTGGAAATGATGAAAACTGATTATAAAATTATTTTTCCAAAAGTAAGTTTCAAACATTATTTCAAATCAACGATAAAGAACAGACCCTTAACGATGGAACCTACTTTCTTATCATGAGAGATAAACAGGAAAGACAGGACGGGAACATACCAAAGATCTCAAGGCGCATACTGTTTTGACGTTTTAGTAGATTGAAATTCATTTCAAATTGTGACCATTGCTAGTACTATGATTTTGATTTTCTATGACTTTCTTGCTGTGATTTGAATTGTTATATACAGTTGGTTTTAAAGTTATTCCATCCATTTCAAATTAAATAAAATTTTGTGCATTTCACCTTTATTACATTCACATGATGATATACACTTACATGCGTAGGGAATGAATCGTTGTAATAGAAATGTGGTATTGTTCATAAATGAATACGTACTCATTTCGATTCAAAATAAGTGATGTTTTAAAGAATGTAACTATTTGCAAAGTAAATTACATTTTAGAAACCAAAAAACAAAATTTTTAAATTTATCATTCTCTTAACTTATCCAAGAATATTATATTGGATTACAACTCCAATACTTCCGTTATGAATTGGATTAGTAATACTATTAAAAGTCTAATGTCGTAATTATAGTGCTTGAAAATTATTGTAGGTAGGGGTTTATTAGTCGCATGCCAAGAAATTTCTTTACAACTCTGACAAATCCTAAAAATTAAGTCACTTTCTAGAGCGGATGGATTACTTCAAAATAATTTAAAAACTCTTAATTAATGCTTAAGATTAATTTCATATTATTAAAATCTTTTCAAATATCAATGGAGATTTATGTGATTAACCCTAGCATTGTTGTCAAAGGTGCATGACTCGTTCAAGTTACTAAAAAGAGTTGTTTAAGTGTAAAACACATTTAGTATTAAGTAAAACTCTAAATTATTAAAATTTGTAATATTTTCTCTATCTTAATTAATTGCTATAGCAACTTGTGTTTTTTATTAATTATGAAAATTTTTCTCTCAATTTATTATTACACAGATAAAATTAGATTTTAAAATTTTTTTTTATTGAAATTATATTGTGTTTACTAGTAAAATAGGCATAAGTAATTCGCAGTGAATTCCCTACAATGGGTTCACTAGCCGACAACCCACTAGGGGCGATACCAAACCGAGGTTTAAAGTGTTCAAATTATGTTCATTTATTAATTTGGTATAAAATATTTTGCATGTTCATTTATTTATTAATTGAGTATTGAAGCCAATCATGTATATTGTATTCCGTCTTTAGCTAATATAAAATAATAATGTTTGGTTAATTTAAAGTCAACTCTTTGAGTGAGACGGAAGAAGTAATATTTATGCTCTACATACTACCCTATTGGTACGCACAGAATTTGGGAGGGGAGCTAGGGAGAAAGGAATTGACAAGATACGGATAGAATTTGAAGAAATTAAGTAGAAGAAGAATTAAAGGAGAAAGAAGTTTGTATTATTCATGCATGCCAATGTAAGTACATCATTTTAATATTTTTTACACATACTAGAAAAACTGTTAAAAATATTATTGTGACCTGTGTATATACCAATTAATTAAGTTGGAAGCTAATAAATAAGAATAAATTTGAAAAAAACAGACATGCAATTTCATTTTGAATGTCAAAACGACACCATTTTGTAAGACAGTTGTGAAACTAAAACGTAACTTAAATCGGAACAGAGTAGCATTTAAAAAAAAAAAAAATTACAAAAACAGAAACTTAGAAATGATCAAGGCAATGTGCCCAAGTTGGCATTTGGCAGAATGAAGAAGAAAAAAAGCACCCTAAAATGCTAAGAGAGACGAGACAATATCACAAAGAAACTCAGCCTTCCTCATATTTCGTATTGCATTCCAACCTGCAAATACCTTTCAGCAGGGATTTTGAGCGATGAAAGAGTCGATCTGCTGTTCTTCTGCAAGAATCTGTAAAGGTAATCAATCACAAATCGAGAAAGCCATCCATTACTCTCTTTGGACTTCAAAATAGTCCGCCCCGCCACAAAAACAACTCCTTTCTCCAAAGCACGCCCGAGCTTCTCCGCTTCTTCTTCTGTTTCAGCGATTTCGCAGAGCCTGGCCACGATGGAAGCCACGATGTCGCCTTCCTGAAAGTTCTGCGGATCCTTGTAGCCGAACTGAATCAAGCACCTGTAAACACCCTCAATCGTCAGCTTCCCCACGTCGAGCCGCTCCTCGGGGAGGACTGTTTTGATAGGCAGGGTTCTTATTGTGACAATGACCGTGATTTCGCAAAGTGAATTCGTGCTCTTGATGTAGTGGCGGATGATGGGTGGGATCCCATTGACGAGATCAGTGCAGAAGAAGCAAATCCCCGGAGGGCGATAGAGATCGCGGGCGGATGTCAGGCTGTTGAATTCTGTTATGTTCATCTTCCTTTCAGTATCGAATGCGGTCTTTTTGCTCCTTCCGGTGGTCCAGGACATCATGATTGTTAAAAAGAATGCAGAGATGACAAATGGCACCCAACCTCCTTGAGGGATTTTCATCAGCAATGATGTCATGTATGTTCCTTCAACAAATATGAAGGGAATGAAAAATGCAAGGATGAGTGGAAATTTAGTGTCCCAAATGACCAGCATCACCAAAGTCACCAAACAGGTTGATATCATCATCACCCATACCACAGCAACACCTGCAAAAAAATTGGCAAAATGTTAAATCGATCACGCCATTTGTCCCTTAATTTGGATTATTGTCTCGCCTTGATCCCTGAATTTGGAAAAGTCACATTTTTGTCCCTCAAATTCAAAAGTAGTTCTCCTCAAATTGAAAAAGCATCTGCGCTGTTTCTGACTAGAACGTAAGCTGTTTCAAACCTAGTTAAGGGGCAAATGCTACCCCAACTAATGCATGTGAATCGCAAGTGGTAATCAGAAATAGCTCATATGTTGGAACTTGAAGGATTTTTCAAAGTTGAGGGACCAAAGCAAGAGACAAATTGAGTGATTTAACCTTAGGCAAAAGAAGCCATGAAAACAAAAGGGGTACAGAAGATGTTGATTTACCGTAGGCATTTCCTATTTCAACACCTTCCTTGAATATCAACACAAGGGCAATGCAGATAACCATGATTGCGTAGTTGATTTCCGGGCAGTATATCTGTCCCTCATATTTGGAAGACGTATGTTTTATGGTTACGCGAGGGAAGCAGCCTAGTGCGAGCGATTGCTTCACAACTGAAAATGCAGCTGATATCATTGATTGACTTGCAACAATGGCGGCCAAGGTGGCTATGATGAACATCGGCCAATAAACAGGCTTAGGAACAGAACTGTAGTAAGCAGTTGATAGGTCTTCGGGATGCCGCGTTAAGTAAGCTGATTCGCCAGCATAAGACAGCAACAGGGAGGGGTACACAAAGCAAGTGAATGCTAACTGCAAAAGCACAAGTTTTCTATCAATTCAAACATATTTTTAGGGAATGAGTTGCAATATTGTCAACATACTAAAAGCTAACCTGAATTGATCTCTTGTTGAAGTGTCCCAAGTCAGCAAACATTGCCTCACTACCTGTTCAACATTATATATATACCATATTAGTGTGTGTGGAATTTAGGGCCATATGTATGGAACTAACTTATACTGTTTTTAATTTGTATGTAAATTAATTGAAAAATTAAAATATCAAATTATGTGGCTGAGTGATCCGAGCCTAGATCATCTGTCCCAATAACTGCGTACCACAATGTTAAAGCATGCGTGTTTTAGCATTCTGCTACATTTAGTAGAACAGAAGATCTGTACGCACGCTGCTATCGGTTCTTGTAATTGTGATGTTGAACTTAATCAGTGATCACTCTTTAGGTGAAATGTTACACATTGAGGATTTCCATGTTTGTAGTTCTTACAGATAACTAATAATCAAAACAAACAACATTCAAGAGAAAATTCAGACCTGTTGTGCATAAGAATACTGCACCCAAGACCTCCCAGCCAGCCACGCCGCGTCTTTTAAAGAATTTGAATATGTAGTAAGGCGAAACAGCTTTAAGAACACTTGGATTATGGGCAAATATATTGTAAATGCCACACACAACATTTGATGCAAGCCACAGAAACATGATTGGGGAGAATGAGAACCCAACTTTGCTGGTTCCACATTTTTGGAAAAGAAAGAGAACCACCAGCAGCACAACAGCCATGGCCACCACATAACCTGAATAAAAAAATCCAATACTTTTTCAATAAGTACTTGCAAATTAGTATATGGTATCCTGTCCCGTCTCATTCTGTCCAATTATAGCATAGTACATTTGCTATAGTTAGACAGAATAAGACAAATTAAATTGGACAGAGAATCCGGAAGTGTTACTAGTCCAAAAGTTTTAGAAATACAAAAGGAGTTACAAGCTTACCTGTTGTTATCTTCGACGAAAGTGACTGAATCCCAGCAAGAGCAGAAAGAACTGCAAATTTAGAGAAGTTCTAAACATGTAAGAAAAATGGAACTAAACAATAGAACGAAAATGACAGTTTTGATGATCAAAAATTCTAGCCAAGATTTATATTACCGCTCGTGGCTGGTGTTAGAGCACCATCACCTATCACCATGGAAGTCCCTAACATCACAACAAAAGTCAATAGACTTTGCGCAGCGCCACTCCCCTCGATGAAGTTATTGGTGGCACTTCCTTGGGTATAATATTTCATGCTGGAATCAGATTTCAACCTTGTATTTTGAATGGTGAGCTTGCTTTTGAAGTTTATATGCCTGCACAAGTAAGAATACAAAGCAAATGTCCCGCCTTCGCCGTGATCATCAGCATGAAGGATGACAAATGTATATTTGGCAAAAGGGATTATAGTGAGAGTCCAAATAATAAGTCTTAGAACTCCAAGAACATCTTCTTCTGTAGCATCCTTCAACCGAATCGAAGACAGCACATACAGAGGTGAAGTTGCCAGATCTCCATACACAACTCCAAGAGCTTGATAAGCCAACAACACCGTTTGCAACATAGTATATTCCTAGAAAAATTTTCGAAACAAAAAAGAAAATTGATGTAATTCAACAAATTTGGTAATGATTGTTGCTCCAAAATAAACAGCACTTCCAAAGATGATCAATCGGAAAAAAAGTAGCCCGTAGCATAGAACTTCCCACATGTGCATTTTAAAATGCAAGAGGCGTCCAACATATGAATAAACTTATTTTTGACAGTTAAATGCATTACAAAATTTTTTAATAAATAAATATACACTAATGCAAGGGAGGGTTGAAAGTGTCTGGAGTAGGGGTGTAAATGAGCATAGATGCTCGAGAGCAGCTCGGTACCAAACTCGAGCTCGAGTTGAGCTAGTTTATTTAATAATCGAGCCGAGCTCAAGCTCGAGATCGGGCTTGAGTTTGAGCTCAAAAGCTTGCTCTACTCCAAGAGCGAGCTTGAGCTCAAACTCAAGCCCGACCTCGAGCTTGAGCTTTATAATTTGGACAAGCCGAGCTTAAGCCCAAAATATTTAAGATCGGGAAACGCCAAGCCATTAGAAAGGCCGGGCCATTAAAACTTGAACCCATAACCTCAGGTTGTGGGCCAAAAATCCCTAATTCTTATTAAGATTGATCTATGAACATTCTTTCGCATTATCAAGACTGAGTTAATGAGAAAAGGGTAATTACCTTTCGCATTGGCACCAAAGGCAGGTATTTTTGGGTAGCAATAATCATGCTAGAATCTGGACTTGCTTCATCATTGCTCCCATTATTATTGGGGCCACTCTCAACATCTTCCTCTGTGATATCCATAGCTGAAAGTTTCTAATAAAATGGACTATCTGTCGAAATTGAATTTCACTTTATTATAAATACAAACCAATGAATTAAAAAAATATAAAAAAATAGGCGTAATATGAGCCAATGAATCTCATTTTTTAGGAAGATTTTATTGATTTATTTATTTTTTCCTGTCTCCTCAACACTAAAATGGTTGTCATAGATTAACAACTTCAAAATCATATTTTTGTTTAATTTCACAAACACACTGTTTATATATAACTTCAAACAGGATTCATTGTAAAAAAAATCAAATGTAACATTCCAATTTGATGATTTCTAAAATACTAAAAATCCAAATGTTAGAAGAAAAAAAAAAAAAAAAAAAGCTACAGCATTCGTAAACTAAAGATAGAAACCATGAGAAATTCACGAAGTTAACAAAGAAAAAGAAACGATGAGTTAAGCCAGTTCATCACCATTAATATTAAGGAAAGAAATTAACGAGAATATATATATATATATATATATACATATATATATCCGAGAAGAAAGCAGACCTTTTTTACTTTTCTATTTATTTGGATTTATCGAAATTAAACGATATTTTATAGTAGTAAGTTAAATGGATCAGAGGTTATCTCCCCAACTGAAACCGCGTAATTAATTAAATATCTATCATCAAAAGATGATTTTGATTTTAAGAACACCAAAGCGGGTACAACTCTTCGAGGGAACCTGCATATTTATGACATTTGGATTTTTCAAAAGAAAAAAAGTTTTGGAGAATGCACACTCGTTAATTAAAAAAAATCTCTTAAGTTGACCAATCAATGTATTCTTATTTATATCCACATAGTTCAATGATGTTTTTTTTCCACCATGTTTTTAATTTCAACAGTAAATTTAATATATTATAGATAATCATTTTTCATCAAATCTAATAACTTTTTTACTATTCAGCTATACTTTTTTATAACTTTTCATATCGAAAAATTATTTTTCAAAAATATGTTTTCAAAATCAGGCTTTAAAACATTTGGGGGAAAATGAAATGAGGGATAAAATTGGAATTTTATATTTTGTATCGAAAATTGAAAATTTTACGCTTATTTGATAATAAAAAAATTCAGCTCAAAAGACATTTATTTGAGGAACGAGACTATAGTCTATTATCATATGTTCATAAATGTTTTTTTTTTATTTATTTAAAAAAAAAGTATAAGCAAATGATATTATAATCTCATTTAGTTTTATTTTTCCTAAAATGTTTCAATTAAAATGGGTATACTAATTAAGAATGCAAATAGTGTTGTCTAATTTACCCTTATTTTACTTTTACAAAACTTTTACCTTACCATAGCACTTCTCGTTTGAAGCAAAGATTTATCTTTACTCGTTTGAAACTTTGATTATTATCCATTAGTAATATTTATTCCCTCTTCTCTACAAATTAAGAGTTTCTGTAGTTCCAAATTCTTATTCTTTAAAAATATCATATTACAAATTTTAATATATAAAATAAAAAAAAGTTTCAATTATCCGTTCAACAATAAATTATAATATCCAAAAAAAAATTTGGCAGTTAGGATATTCAGAATTTATTAAGGGATAAAAGTGGGACCATCTTAGTTACGATGAACAAAACAATTTGGCAGTTAGGATATTCAGAATTTAGAATTAAAAGAATGCAAGGAGTAAACCTCTTAAAATGTGTGCTTTGGTGAATTATTTATTTTTTTTAATTATCAAGTATGTCATCCATGACCTATTTTAATTGCCATATTTGTTCGAAAAAGAATAAAGAATGTATTAGCTTTTTTTTTTTTTTTTCAAAAATGATAGACAACTCAACTAATTATTCTCAACTTATATGGCATGCATTCATTGGCCACTTATGTGATATTAATAATTATTTTATAAAAATGTAACTAATGAATGCATGCCACATGAGTTGAGACATATGAGTTTAGAAGAATTAGTTGAGTTGTCTATCATTACTCTTTTTTTTTTTTTTTCTTGGATGGAAGAAAATACTCCTAAATGATAGACTCAACTATAAATCATAACAACTTTTTAATAGCAACTCATGTGGCATGCATTCATTGGTTATATTTTTATTAATTAATATCACATAATTGGCCAATGAATGCATGCCACATGAGCTATCAAAAGGTTGTTATGATTTTTTGCTGGGTCTATCATTACTCCAAAAAAAAAAATACAAGAGTTGAAAAACAATTACATAAAATTTCTCTTATAATAAAGTGAAACTAGTTACTATATTTCCTTTACATCAAAAAAAGAAAAAGAAAAAAAGTTCCAATATTTCCTCAATATCCTAGTTAGTACAATTAGTATTGGACCAGATACTCTAATTATGATCTGAATGTGAAATCTGAGCCCAATATAATTTCTCTAAATTAATTATAAATGAACGATGTCTGTAATAGACTAGAATATGCTATGCTAGACAGAGTATCCAACCCAAGCGGGGATGTAGGGGGAAAGCGTTCGAGTAGGTGAGAGAGTGTGTCAGCATGAGATCATAAGAGATGATGGAGGTTCTTGCTTATGTCTTTGACGTTGACATTGGTGCGCCGTTGTAAGGTCACAGGAGATGTGTGTTCCTCTATACTTCCGTCGTTATTGGGTTGTTTTTTGGACATAAGAGATGTGTGTTCAGTCTTATATTTCCGGCGACGTTGTTGAGAGAAAAGGGGTGGGGGGGTGAGAGAGATAGAATACAGGGACGAGAGACCTTATATGTTGACAGAGTGAGCACGTAGATTGTAAACTCTTCTATTTTTTATTTCCCATATTTAATGAAGTAGAATGTGTTCCTGTAGGGTAGATCTGTTGAGATCAAATCACACTAAATCTATGTATTTTTCTTTTATGTTTCTTGTTTCCGCTATAGTGTTCTTATTAGATTATTTTCTGAACAAGTGATATTAAGATCTTGATAAGTGTTTTTCCTAACAATGCTGACTATTAATTTCAAATTTGTAGTAGGCTCTTCACTTGTGGAATTTTGACTAGCATTTGCAATTTTGAATGACTTCAAACTTGAGTTCAGACCAAAAATGGGTCAATTAACGTTTACCTCCACAAAGTTTGGTTCAATTACAAATAAATTTTTGTATTTTTTGGAAAGAGTTGGAAATTACAAATGCATCATTCTGGTTTGGTCATGATTACAAAATCAAAAACTCTATTTGTTATGATCAAAACGAATACGAACTTTCATAAGCAATTTCAGGATCGGCTCATTAAAAGTTCATTTTGAACTCATTTATTTGAAAAACATATGAACATTAATGAAATTTTAGACTCGATTATTTAATAAACGATCAGCATTTGAACACTCCAAATCTCAACTTGATTTCACCCTTAGTGTTAGTGAAAAATAAATAATACAAATAAAAATACTTTGAATAGTTATGAGAAATATTAATGATTTCTAAAAATGATCACAATAATTGATTCGTAATTTAACCAAACATGGAAGATAAATGTAATTCTCCCAAAAAAAAAAAATGGAACTCATTGGCCTTAAAAGTGTGCATAAAACACATGAGGACAAATATTATTTATTTTTTATCCCAACACTCAGAAAACACAAGCTGAAAAACTACTCTATAGACTATACACTTATTCATTCAGACACTATCTAGGATAGGAATGGCATAAAATAGCCTCTTCCTTTTCACTTCCTTATTCAGAACTGTGAATTTACACCACAAAATAGTACATATTCCACATGCCAAGAACATTATTATTCAAGTTCTTTCTTGCTTCAAACACGATCCATGAGGCGAATGTGGTGGGATGCTTTGCTCATTCCTGAAGTAATCATGAGGATCAACCATGGTCTTCACCTTCACAAGTCTATCATAATTGTTCTTGAAATATGGAGCTCCCCAAATCTTCGCTTTCTCCACACTTGTTTCCCCAACATTGTTCACTCCCAAATCCAGATCCCTGTAGTCGGCATACGCCCCTCTGAGGTTTTCATCCAAGTACTCTCCCATAAGGCTATGGAGTTTTCGCATCGAGGCGAACCGCTCTTGCAGTACTTTTGGATCAGGCTCATGCCACAGGATCTTCTTGAACACCATAAATATGTTGGTGCCCCTGTGCGGGAATGGGATATCTGATGCTGGGATCGCGGCCATTCTTGCTCCGAAGGGTGTCCAGTTCATCTGTACAGCCGGGGGAGGGATTTTGAGCAGGAGATCCCATATCCTCTCGAGCCCCTCTTCCGGGATTGGCTTCTGGACGAAGTCTGCTTTGGACTTGAAGTAGGTTTTTGGTGTGGGAGGAGCTCTGCTTTGAAATATTTCAAATGTAGATTCCAATGGCAGCTCGAAAAAATATGGGATGAACTCAAACCATTTCAACTGGACGCAATCCTTTTTAGCCAATCCTAATTCTGGGAACTGTTCTTTCATTATGTAAACCAGTTTATCAGCTTCCCCTTCGAACAGACCGACAAATGTGGCTCGGACAGTTGGTTTGCCTGTTTCGTTGGACTGAACAACTGTCAACTGGAGTTCAAGAAGTAATTCTTCTGGCAACTGGTGGGAAACTTCTTGCCATTTGTGGACAAGTTTTGTTGCACCTTGTTCCAGAGTTCTTTGGAGACTGAATGCAGTGAATTTTTCAGAAACCTCCGCTAGTCTTATCTTGTATTCAAGAATGACAGCAAAACTAGCTCCCACTCCTCCTCTAATTGCCCAAAAGAAATCCTCACCCATGCTTTCCCGATTGAGAATCCTTCCCTCGGCATCTATTACGCGAGCATCAATAACATTATCAGCTGCAAGTCCGAATTTTCTGAGCAGGGGACCATACCCTCCTCCACTGACATGGCCGCCAGTGCACACTGTGGGGTAATATCCAGCTGGGAATGCAAATGAATTGTTCACTCGGACTATATTGTAGTATGTTTCACCAAGGGTTGCTCCAGCTCCAACCCATGCTGTTAGGCTTTTGGGATCTACGGAGACTGATCTAAAGTTGAACATGTTGAGGACAAAAAAGGGTACTTCAGCAACATAAGAACTACCTTCAAAGTCATGGCCTCCGCTGAGGATCCTCATTTGCAGGCCATGCTTTTTTGAGCAATATATTGCTGTTTGTATTTGTGATTCACTATCTGGAGTGATAATCACTTGAGGTTTCGGGGTGTTTGGCAGCGTGAATCTCAGGTTCTGGACGGAAGATTTCAAGATAGATGAGTAGGAAGAGGTATTTGGTGTGGAAACGACTTTTGAGAAGGCTGTATGATCAGAGAACTGATGCACAAGGCAATTAAGAAAGTCTTGGTGGGTATCGGCTGAAGCTGTCCAAAAAATGAAGTACAGAAGCAAAAAAGTACATTGAACTACGATGTTGCTTGATTTCTTCATCTTTACACCTTCCTTTGGAATGAATTAATCTGCAAAGTTCATCATTTCAACAAGCTCAAGCACTGAATTCTGTAGGCAAAAAAGACTCAAAAGACACTGAATTCATAGCATAGGAAATGAATAAAGGAGTGCACATCCCATAAGTTCATTCAAGGGAATTTCTGCAATCAATCATCATTCAAGAACTTCAACTTAATTCTAAGTTTCATGTTAATCTGCACTTTGCATCCTAATTCTAAGGTTCAAAATAATTGCAACAATCATCTCAACCAGTACAAAGCTGATGATGACCAAGTGGCTCAAGCGCTCAACTAACTTTTGCAGTATTTCGAAGTCAAGAACTTTCACACCAATAAAAAGCCTATACGGAGCTATTTCTCACACTAATGCGACAACAAGAGCTACATTAACCAGAAAAGCCAATAAAGAAGTGAACAAGCTTCAAATTAGAGCGAAATTGAGCTAGCGGGGTGGGATAAAGCCAATCAGCGAGGTAAACAGGGAGGGGAATTCCAACTCTTGAAGTGACGGTCAAAAGTAGCAAACTCATCACTTCCAAATAAATAAAAAGAAAAGAGGAGAAATCGCTACTAACGAACCAATTCAATTCAATCCAATCCAATCCAATCCTACTATCCATGATCTATCTCGGAAAATTTGGACCTTCTTTTTTTTTTTTTTTTTTTCTTTGAAATACAAATAAAATTAAACAGCAGTATTTAGGAGGAGCAGGGGAAGGACTCTATGAACTTACAAGAATACCACCGACGGCGCCTCCGTCACTTGGCTTCCACTGCTGCAGATCCACCGGCTGTGGTGGTCGTCGTCGGAAAAAAGCTCAGTTCAACTCTCGTCTTCGTGCCTTCCAGTAGAAATTTTCGAAGAGGGAAAGAAAGATTATCATCAATTTATAACAAATTTGTTAGGCACTACGTCACCGGTGACGTAGGTGACGTAGCGGGTGGACCAAGGAGGAGTTAGGACGGTGTAGATTCCGGCTCTGAGTGAAATAGGTACCAGAAACGGCCAGAAAGGCAGAAACACGTGAATTTACTATTTATTTCTTTTGATTTTTTTTTAAGACAAATGACATCAGTGGCCACCCAACTATTCGCAATGTTCAGTTTTGGTCACTCATCTTTCAAATGTGTGCATTTGGCCACTCATCTTTCTAAAACGTGCCTGTGAAGCCATTCCGTCAAAAATGCTGTCAAATTTGACGGAATCCATCAGCAAACGTGCAGTACTCCTTTTCTTCCTTAAATCTGAACTAGAATTGCTAATCGAGAAGATGCCATACAAAGATGACCGGATTTTCGGGTCCAGGCGGAAAAGTTCCCTTCCCAGAATGATGGATCTTTACTCAATCACCCCGTTTACAGTAGAAGTTTAGATGATGTTGCCCCATGTATCTCTGCAAAACTTAAAGGCTTCTGTGTCGATGGAGAGAAAGCTTATAATGTAGCTAAAATTAAAGTTGTGGTATGCCATTCTTCTTTCTCTTTGCTGGAAATAATTTGATCCTTTCTTTCTTTGTGCCCGCTGTAAAAAGGAAATTGCAAGAAAGGAGGAAGACATCATAACAATAGATCCCCATATGAATTCACTGACTGTGTATGAGACAAAGCTCAAAGTAAGTCTCTGCTTGGGGAGTTAAGGAAGAAAAGGAGTATTGTACGTTTGCTGATGGATTCCGTCAAATTTGACAGCATTTTTGACGGAATGGCTTCACAGGCACGTTTTAGAAAGATGAGTGGCCAAATGCGCACATTTGAAAGATGAGTGACCAAAACTGAACATTGCGAATAGTTGGGTGGCCACTGGTGTCATTTGCCCTTTTTTTTATTCACGAAATCTTCTGCACTGGACACGCGGGCATCCGGGGCCCATTATTTTGTAGTTGCGTGTGAAACGAGTTTATTTATGTAACCATTATTCTTCCAACTGATATTTAGACAACGGAATTGATATTTACAGTAACCGTTTCGATATTTGCAGTAACATTCCCCTGTAAAAAGATAAAAATGTCTCTGGGCAAAAAAAAAAAAAGTAAAAACCACACGGGCTTCAAAAAAAAAAAAAATTGAAAAAGCAACTCACGGGCTCTGTCCCATTTAATAATTCCTGCAAAGCAGAGTCGGGTGGAATCACAAAATCGGATAAAAATCGAGACGAATCGGATCGGAAAAAGGTTATGGCTAAAGTTAAAATATTTTGCGGTATTGTTTTAGATAGTTGGTTTGATTATTTTAGTTGTATTATGTCCGGATTTGTTAGTATTTTTGTCGAAAATGTGAATTTTTTACCGGATTGGCGAAGATCCGCCAGGTGGTTACTGCAAATATCAAACTGAAGGGGGGGTGAAATACCACCGGCGCCGGCGGTATTTTTGGCCCAAAATATCGCCGGGCGCCGGCGGTATTTTTGGGCCAAAATACCCCCGGCGATATTTTGGGCCAAAAATATTGCCGGGCGCCGGCAATATTTTTTTTTTTTTAAGTGTTAGGGGTATCTTAGACTTTTCACAAGAAAATGTTACTGCAAATATCGAAACGGTTACTGCAAATATCATGCCCCTTAAACAAAAGTAAATTGATATCTGTAAACACTAAAAAGCATCAATTGATACTATCTTCGAATATTATTTTTAAATATTACTTTAAAGATAAATAAAACAAAGCAAAATTAAAAAGAATTTTTAAAAAAATAATGTTTAATAATATGAATAGTATTATAGTCAGAGCATAAAATAAAATACAAAGCAATTTTTTACACTTTTGACAAAAATTATTATTCAGTACGCAACCGAAGCAAAATCCGGAGCAAAACCAGAAACTTTCCAAAGCAGATGAGGGAACACCAACCCGACCCAATTAGACCAGAATCATGTCATGCGCTCCGGATTTTGCATCATGCCCTTCCAGAAGTTCTAAACCCAGAAAAATTTGATGGAAGAGGCAAAATCTATTGAAGCTACGTAAGAAGTACAAATTCACATTCCTGTTTCCATGGAACCAATTACCACAGGTTGAGTTGTTGCTCTGTTTCTTTGCCCCCAAACATTCCAAGTGATACTAAAATGCTAGTAAAACATAATACATCATGGAAAATCAAGAACCATTGAAATTAATGGATTCACCCAGATTCAGTACCAATCACCATTGGTTAGAGATATAGGCCCTGTGTGGTATGATTTCCAAAACATAATTTTGAAATTTATTTTGATTTTATAATATTAAAATTATATTAAAAATGTAAAAATATATATTGAAAAATGTAAAAAGGTGTATTGAAAATGATGAAAAATTATTATAAAATTAAAACTTTTCTCAAAATCATGTTTTGAGAATCAAAACAAACAGAGCCATAGACTCTCCGGTACTCAACCGAAACTTGGTAATTTTGGGATGGAGGCAAACATTCAATTGAGGGGACGTGCTCTGATCGGAAAAGGGAAAAAGTCACACACTGAATCTCACTTCTCTCAGTCGCAGACACACAGATTGGCGCCCCTCCTTTCGCCGGGAGGCAAGGTTACTGCCCCCACCTCCACCGGCGGTAAAGGTGAGGACAACAATCAGTCTCCCTACAAAAGAAATTGGAAGAGTAGA
The DNA here is from genome assembly GCA_016801395.1 of Leptodermis oblonga. Lineage (NCBI taxonomy): Eukaryota > Viridiplantae > Streptophyta > Magnoliopsida > Gentianales > Rubiaceae > Leptodermis > Leptodermis oblonga. The sequence continues at coordinate 21,624 of VMRK01000376.1, forward strand.
GATTGAGAAGGAAGAAGATGATAGTCAGACACGGTAGAAATTGGAAAGATTACAAAAGAAAGCAAAATTCTTTTAACAAATGCAAACTATAACTTTGGTTTATTGTCGGTATCGTCTTCTGCCATATTCATCCATCAGCAGCGGCGGAATCTTCAATTTAATTAAGTAGCCGTATTCATATTGTATCGTGTATCTTAAGATACATTTATATATAATAATATAATATAAATTTTATATATTATTAAAATAAATTAAAACTATATTTTTTTTCATTATATATTATGGATTACATATAAGAATAAATATTTACTTTAAAATAAACTTTTATAAGTCTATAAAAATGAACTTTTATGTGAAAATCATAAAAACTATAAGTAAAACTTGAACTTAGATAGTATTATTTGAATCATATCATAAATTTATAATAAAATCTACAATCTTTTTTAAATTAAATTAAAAACATATTATATTATTAAATTAAATAATTAATATTCTCATCAAAATAAATATACTAGTGATATTATTATTTTAAATCACTAAACAAATATAAAGATGATTAGTATGCTATCTCTATTTCGAAAATGTATTTGGGATGAAAATATGCTTTAGAAATGAATTTTAAAAATTTTAAAGTTTATTAAAAACTTAAAATATGTATTTGAGATGTAAAAAATGTATTAAAAATGATGAAAATTGTTACAAATTTTTAAATATATTTTACAAAATAAAGGCGAAACAAAAACCAATACTACCAAATAGGAAAAATGTGAGATAGTAATTATAAACAAATTTTAAATAAAAATAACATTTTTATAATAATTATAATAATATCTTATATTTAATATAGAGTAAAAGTTACTTTTATAAGTGAAAAAATTAAAATTAAACATTTAAAATTGAATTTTAGACATATTTAACGTATCGCACGATACGCGATACCTATCGCGATACGTATCGTATCGCACGAATCGCACACAATTGCACGATTCACTACCACTTACGATACGCATGTGCGATACGTATCAAAAATTACCTTTCATAATATGTATCGTACGATACGTATCGCATATCGTACGATACTAACAACTATGGCAATATTATCCTTAGGGCTATAGTGTTTACTATTAAGGTGGGGTAATTTTGGCAAAAATTTAAAAAATTACTCTGTATGCTAATTTATACTCTGATAATAACACTAGTCATATTCAAATATTACTTTAAAAAGTCAACAAAAACAAAGGCCAAAAAAAAAAAAAATTTAAAAACTTGAAAGGGCTACTTGGGAAGGGTAGCAGTGATACTCTGAATAGCATGTTCTACTTGATGTGATGACACTCTGTACAGATTCGTTATTTTTAGTTCTAGTTCTTACTTCTTAGACAACCATTTTTTTTTGTTTTTTGATAGAGATATATATATATATATTATATATATATATATGTATATATATATATGTATATATTAACTGTATGATGTAAAAGTATTCTGTTTTCCTTTAAAAAGTCAACTAAAAATAATATTTCTTTTGATGATATCATTACTATTGCTTTTTAGTTCACAAAAGCTTCTGCACTGGACACGCGGGCATCCAGGGCACATTATGCAATCATTGTTCCCAAATATAAATAATATTAATTTTTCAAAAGAAAAAATAGTATTTTTAGTCTCTTACGTTTAGGCATGTGGTAGTTTTAGTTATTTTGTTTTTCTGTGGCGATATCGGTCGCTTTTGTTTATTAATGTGGCAGTTTTAGTCCCCTTTACCTGTAATTAAAGGTTGAACATGTCATTTTGGACATTTTTACAAAATTTATAGATTATAATGATATGAACTATAAAATTAAAAAATTTCACTTTTGATACCATCTATTTACAAAAAAATTTATAAAACTGCCCTTTTTCATGCGCGTGTTTGATATCAAAAGTTCAGTTTTTTATTTTTACAGTTCATGTCTTAACTCAAAATTTATAAATTTTGTAAAAATGCCCCAATTAGTGACCTGTTTAACCTTCAATTATAGGTAAAGGGGATTAAAACTGTCACAGTGACAAACAATAGGGACTGAAATTGCCAAAGAGAAACAAAATGGACTAAAACTGCCACAAGCCTAAATGTAAAGAACTAAAAATGACATTTTTAGTTCTTTACATTTAGGCTTGTGGCAGTTTAAAAAAATTACTTTAAAGATAAAAGAAACAAAGCAAAATAATAAAAAAAATTAAAAAGCTATATCCATAAGTATCAATAATACTATATTCAAATATCACTTTAAATATAATTAAAAAAAAAAAGCAAAACAAATGAAGATTGAAAAAATAAATAAATAAATAAATAAAATTTGAAAGTGCTATTTGAGAAGGATAACAGTGATACTCTTGAAGAGCACATTAAAAAATAAAAGAAAAACTGAAAGCTCTACTTGAAAAGAGTAGCAATGATTTTCTAGAAGAGTAAAAGTTCTACTTGCAAAGAGTAACAGCACTAAGGAGAAAAGGAAACGAAAAAATATAAATATAAATTGAAAGTATTACTTCAAAAGAGTAACAATGATACTGAAATCCCTATAATCAATAGCAACCTAAGATGAACCTAAGAGGGAAAGGGGGTGAATTAGGTTCTTGACCCTTTAAAAACATTTCTTATGCAAAGAAGAACCTTGAAAAGCCATTTTCAAAGACAAGTGTAAAAACATTTTTTAGCAAGTGTGGTGTGTGATTGGTGATTTGCAAAACCGAAAGCAAATAAACAAACAAGGCAAGAACACACCAAATTTATAGTGGTTTGGATTCCCCTTGAATTCTAGTCCACTCCCCAAGTTCTGCAACTTGAGATTTCTAATCCTCTAGGAAACACTTAAAGGAGTGTTTGCCCTTACACTTGCTCAAGATTAATCTTTTAATTTTAAGACTTTCCTATTGCCTAATATAACTCTAGACTAGGACTCCCTTGCTTAATCTAGCTTTAGATTAAGACTCCTTTGCCTAAAGCTAGCAATTGAATCTTTTGCCCTATCCTTCCTCATGGATTTGAGGTCTTAATCAAGACTCCTCTTGCCTACACCAAAGGACTTTTGCTCAATCAACCTCTTGATCGAGACTTTCTCCCCTTTGCCTAATCTAGCTCTAGACTTAGGAATTTTACAATTACCTCAACCAACCTCTTGGTTAGGACTTTTACAAATGCCTAACTTAGTTCTAAGCTAGGGCCTCTACCCTTTGCCTCATCCAAACTCTTGGATAGGATTTTAATCACAATGCCCAACTTACCTCAATTGGGACTTGTACGATTGTCCAAACTCAACTTTTGAGTTGAGTCTCTCATTCTCTTCTTCCTCCCCCTTTCTTCTTGCCTAACTCTTTACTCAAGAGCTTAGGACTTTGCCTAATACAAATTGTCTACACTCAAACTCTTGAGTTAGGACTTTTCTAGATGTGTTTACAAGGATGAAAAGCTCCACAATACAAATGACACAACAATTGGGCACAAAGACCTCTTGCTAATCCTACCTTAACAAGCTAATTTGACATACAAATGTTTGAAATAAAGCTTGAGAATGTTGCTTAAGTGTAGGAGACTAGAAAGGGATGATTACCCATTTTTTTGTGGCGTTAGGGTACTTATAGGAATGTCCAAATGGCTTGCAGCGGCTCTTAACGGCAAGTTGAAAAAGCTTTTAGGATGTCGCAGGTCCGAGTGGCCATCCGAGTTGGACACATTTCCGTACCTGACTCCTCAGCTTCAAACGGCTCTTTAACGGATAGTTTTTAGTCAGACTTGGAGCTTTCTGCAACCCATCCGATTTTCCATGCGAGTCGTACGTTAACTCATATAGCTTTCTGCCACCCATTCGAATGGCCATGTGAGTCGGACAGTGTCTCGGACACTCTGTTCTCTTTTGCCTCTGTTTCTTTTCTTTCCTTTTTCTTGGACTTTGGCTTCGGGTTGTCATGCGAGTCGTTGAGCGACCGGATATCTTCTCGGACACCTTGACCCACATTTTTAAATGTTCCAACAACTCTTGGTTGGGCCGGCCTTTGACCCGTGCTTTTATTGACTTTTATCATCTGGTGCATGCGAGTTCTCATCCGACTCGGACAGCTCCTCGCATATGGCTCTGTTGCACTTTTTCTACATTTTTCTATAAGAATTCTTCAAGTGCAAAGCATGAAACAAAATCATATATTTGTTAACTTATCATCAAAACTAAGATTAACACTAAGAAGACAAGAAAGAAAAAATAAATAAAGGCTAAATGTGTTACTTCAAAGAGTAGCAATATTACTCTAGAAGTGTACAAATGTTATTTTTAAAGAGTAACACTACTATTTTTTAGGAGTAACACTAAGGGGGGAAAAATAACTACGGCTACTCCTTCAAGAGTAGTCTGCTACTTTGACAACTGGTAAGTTATACACACTTTCTCTTCATGGAGCATGGGTTAGCTCTAACTGCTACTTCATCAAAAATAAATGATACACGAATTCTCTTCATAGAGTATGAGTTAGCTCGAATTGCTATTTCCTAGATAGCAAAGTGATACGCGAGTTTGCAACAAAACGAAAAAAAGGAAGGAAAAAAAACAAGAAAAGGCGGGCGTAGATAACGTGGTGTCACATCTATAAACCCGTTGCATGTATAAACATGTTTTATATGAGTTTTTGCACATTATTTTTTTCGACGATAAAATGAGTTCCTTTTTTGTCGACGATAAAACTTGTTTCATATTTTACTTTTTAAACCTGTTCATAACAAGTATAAATGATACTTTTCACAAGAAGAGTTTTGACACATTTTTCTTTCGGCATTCTTTTCTTTTCTTTTTTCCCTCTTACATGCCAAGATTCGAATCCATAACATCAACGTTACAAAATCTTCCCATTATGCATCAGAGTTTTAGACACATTATAACTTTGAAGTCTTAAATTTTTTGAGTTGCAAAGGTAAAATAATTAACCCCTTCAATATACATTTAAATTTTACAAACCAAAACCCCGAATAAAGAATTATGTATATGAACAATTATTAGGGCATGTTCTTTTATCAGGACTCATGAAACCCAAAACCAACACAAACCAGTATTCTTTAGCCTTGGGTCTCAACCCTACTCTTAACCCAAGTTACGAACAAACGACTTGTCTAACTTAATAAATATTAATAGTTATATATTGAAACAAAAGTTTACATGTGAACCATCTTTCATGTAAGCTACTGGATGAAATATGAAGGATATTTTTTGAAAGAAAGGTATTAGAATTCATCCAGTCATAATTAACATGTTTTAATAGAAAAAAATACTATCATTGCTCGATAATATAGTATCATTACACCTTAGAGTTGCCATAATTCAATCTCTGATCTCTCACATTCCAATGTTCACTAAATCAAGTCACGAAACATATTATGAAAGATATAGACATCCACAAAATGATTCATGTCACTCTTCTTGAATGTTACTAGCCAGGATCAATGAATTAAAAAAACAGTTTTTTAAAAACTTAATGAGAAAAAAAGTACATTTTTTAAATATGACATTGTCTTATTCAACACTTTATCGGGAAGAACTCTGGGAAAAGATATTGGGTGAGAAAAAGAAAAGGTTACAATCCTCTTCACCTTAGGGTATATGGACGAGTACTTGAAAATAATTTTATTATAATTTTTGAAATTATAAAGGAAACATATTTTTTAAATTTAGTATTTTAAACTTTTTTTTTTTTCTTTTTATAAGTGATTGCATACCCCCAGCCTCTGCAAATCGAAACCAAACCAATGGTTTCATTTCAAAGACTGGAACAATGAAATATGGTTCCAAGAACACAAATTTCATAATTTTTCTGATAATAATGAGTGAATTTTATTTTTTAACTCTTATGTTTTATTTTTTAACCCTAACATCCCCAAGAATCGAACCATTGATCTCGGGGTTACAAAAACCTCCCCTACAACGAGTGAATTTCATTTTTTTCAAAAATTGAAATGTGTTTCGCTATATACCTTCAATGCATCATTCCTTTAGTTGAGCAAATATAAGTGCAATTACCTTGTCTCTAAGTGCAAAACACTCCCAAATATGCTGAACTATTGATCTTAAAAGGGATTTTGGTAGCTTAAGTACGACATGGAATAAATTGGAATTGCCTGCAGCAAAACTTTTCCAAAGATTTCTTTTCCTCAAAAGGTGACTACCGTAAATATCACAAGGAAAAGCTTCTGGAGCAGTTGCAGCATTCCTGCGACATCGTTGATCGAAGATAAAAGAAAGTAAAGTTGAAATTGAAAAATGGAAGAACATCTACAGGATCTAAAACGATAACCATACGACGTCGTATCAATGAGTTGTGACATCGGATCAACGTCGCAAGCAGCAAAAGTCGACTAAGTCGTTTATAGCCGTTGGAACAAATCTTCCACACAATTATAAAAGCTATTTCAATATGCATGTCAACAGGATCTTGCCAAGTCCTTTGATCTTAGAAATTGGCAACTGGAAATCAACAAAATCTCGCTGGAACTCAAATTTCAGTTCTGCAATACCTTAAAAAAAAAAAAAAAAAAAAATCAGTACTAGTTCAGAATCAATGGTAAAGAAGCTACTCACGTGAAACTGAATCAACTTTTTGATGAGGTCAAAATCCAAATCCTAAGCAGGACAAATTATACATGTTAGGTTGATTGATGATAACACAGACCTTTTTAACTTCTGAATCTTTGGACGTCTGAGAAAATTTTGCAGGTCAAACTTGATTGGCATTTGCATCCTGCTTCTCCCTATCCCCGCTAAAGAAGCACAAATTCAACATGTGAAGGTACTAATGCCTGGAGCTGCTGTTGGGCAAGATTTCTATAGATTGCAGGGTCATCAAGAGGACGACCCTCATTTTGACCATGCAATGGCTGATCACGAGGGTCAATGATTATTCTCTCCAGGACAACACCATTTTCCACCAAGTACTCGACAAGCGCCACTTCCCTCCTTTTATGTCCAAAGTATCCACATATCTCAACAACTTTAAGATGTCGAAGTGGAAAAGCCACCCGTGGCGGTTCCCTACATGTAAGATCAAACGGAAACGAACGATCAGCCGCAATGCCACCCATCCGATCAGTCTGAAACAACCAGGAAATTAAACTGCATTAAGACTACAATCAAGAACATATCAGTGCAAAACAACAGCATTTCCTCCAATACACACTTGAGACACTAGCAAATATGGTGAGCACATGCTATGCATCATAGTTGATTAGGGACACAAGGCTGCAAGCAGCATAAGTTCGGCTGAGGAAGCAGAATAGCAGGGCGCCTTGAGAGAAGCTTATTAACTAAAGTAATAACTGAGCAGAGACAATGAAAAAGAAAAAAAAACACCAAATCTGATACCTTTAGTGCAAACTTTTCCAGGTTGGGGGATGCCCTTATTAAAGAAGTAAATGGACTCAGGCTAACATCCCATGGCATGTATTGAAAAAATGTTAATTGCTTCAATGTAGTTAATTGAGGAACTACAGCTTCTATATCTTCTACCTGCGATCACCAAACCACAAAATGCATTACAGAAACAAGGCATTAGTTTATACTTGACTTGCATATAATGCAAAAGAAAATTCCAATCGACAAGTCTATACTAACATCAAATAATTGAGCGTTGCAGATGTCTAAGGTAAGCATCTTCAGTTTTGACAGGCAGCAGGAAAGCCAAGAAAGAGTATTGCTAACACAGTTTTGTAAGCAAAATCCAGTAACAGATACATCCACAAGCTTAGGAACGTTCTTAAGCACCAGCAACTCCCCTTTATCAAATTTCAGAGAAACGATATTTGTGTCGCATATAGTGAGGGAAAGCAATTTGGGACAGTAGACTATTTCCAGATGTTTCAGCGCAAGATATTGACCACAAACTTTCAACTGTTCCAGATATCCAGCGCTTGCCACCACAAGATGTTCAAGAAGAGGGCAATTATGCAAGAAAAATTCAAGAACTGGTCCAGACACATTTACATTATTAAATGTTAATGCCCTGAGGGACTTAAAGCCAAAAAACGCATCAGAATTGATGTCATTCCCACAGGAATGAGAGGCAGATACTGCAGAAGAACTCCCATCACTAACACCAAGGAGGTGAAGATGAAAACCATAAGATTGTCCTAAACTTAATGACACATAACTCCCATATGGTAACAAGTCCAAATCTAGCCTGCGCACTCTCCTTGAAAATGCATATTGAAGCCATTTATCAATATCATTTTTCGAGGATCTGTTCAAATCAAAGCGAATTCTGAACACATCCAAAAAAGTGGCTTTGTGGGATAACAAAATTTTGTTCACCCACTTAATATAGTTTTGACGAATGCTCGGTAGAAACCTTCTATACTCCAGTCTGCCATCCATTCCTTCAATCCCTTCCAAGAGTTTTGCGGCTTCAAAATTAAGTCCAGCAACGTGCATCCAAAGATCTATCCAACGTTTTGACAAAACACTTGTCCTGGCAGCCTCTTCAAGGGTCAAAAGGGATAGGATATGGACAAGAATATCATCTGGGAACTGACTAATTCGATCCACAAGTTGCTGCTCATTACTAACACACTGTATGATAAAACAGTAGACACATTGTAATCTGCCTAATACTTTACCAGTAGTTCACTGTAATCTGATTCAAAATCATCAAGGATAGCATCAATGTTGTTTACCTTTCTGAGTTGAAGATCAGAGATCATCTTTGACCCCATCAACTCTTCTTGATTATCTGGCTTCCTTCAAATCTTCAAATCTTAAAGATTAAACATCAAACCCCTAAACAAAGAATCAGGGAAAGCAAGATTGACAGCTGAAAAGCTGTATTCTGCCAAAACTACTAAGCATTCCTCAGCCAAATTTTCAAATAAAGAGTAACAAGTAGTCTAGCAATCTCACGACAGCATACTTCATTTTAATATCACATATAAACAGGAATTATAGTAAAAGCATATAATTGAATGACTCAAAAACATGCGTCTATCCATGTATGTCCTATATTATTCCCTCCAAAAGATGCTCCATGCTCCAAATTATATGGGCTCAAACAGAAACAACAAAAAAGTATATCTTTGATTAAAATAAAATTAAAAAATTGAACTTGGAAAGAATTTATAGCCCACGATTAAAGTTGCAGTCTTGGGTGGATAATTTATCTCATTAACAAAAAGAATACAATAAATTAATCGAACCAAGCAAGAAGCCGCCTCGGGAAGAACAGAGCAATACGTTATTACGATGGATTGCGGAGTGGTGATGGTAGAAACTGGAACAAAAGTCGGCGCTCGGAGCTACCAGGAATGCACGGCACCCCGAACAAGCAGATGATGCCGTCTAGCCATGCTAAAAGACTTTTTTGTCCTTACAATTTTCGAAAATCACTCCCATTCTCTCCTTGTAATTTGATCCTTTAATAAGTTAAAAAAATTTATCCTTAAGGGGGGCTTTTTTTAAAATATGTTTTTGAGAAAATATTAAATCTAATGGGTAAATATGTGTAGTAATAAAATATTGGTGTGCACAAAAGTGGTCATATCCATTGGGTCTGGCCCAATAGGCAAAAGAAAATATAAGTAACAAGAAGACAGAAGTATAAAAGGCCTAAATCTTGGTTTAGGTCGGCAGGAGTTAAGCTGGGCTAAAAGGATCTTAGGTCGGTAGGCAATTTAAATGGTTAAGGAAAACTTAGGTCGGATTAACAGTAACAAGGACAAAATAAATAGGCAACATTAAGGGTAGGGAATCTGGGTCTAAATATATGCAGGAGTTACGCACAGCAAATAATGACAAAGGAGCCATATCCGGGCCATGAATAGCGAGGAGGTTACAAGGACATTCAAGTCACAATGAATGAGGAAGCAACCAATGATCTAGCTCAGTGCAATGGTCATATCAAGTGAGGCTATAAATACCCAGTCACCAGACTCAATAAGGTACGCAATCTCTTATGAGCTTAAGCCATTGGTCAATACAGTTTATTCTTATAATTCGCTAACTTGAGCGTCGGAGTGTGATAGGGGGATAATACCGCTTGTTTCTTGTTTCTCATTTTCATTGCCAGATCCATCAAGAAGATAGTCAGTCCAAGCTATAACATCAACAATCCGAACCCCATTCTCGTCCAACTAAGCCACAGCTTCTCAAATACGAGCTAAACCTTCAAGGTCTTCATCAGCCTACCGAAGCATCCAGATCCGGACTTTTTACGTCACATCAACTGGCGCCGTCTGTGGGGACCGTTTGATTGAGCCTTTTCATCAAATTTTCTACATATTCAAATAAATTTGTTGAAATTATGACACAAGAATGTTCGAGAACGGATGCTTCTTCCTCTGGTGTCGCCACGGCCTCCACCATTGCTACCACAGGTGTCACCACCGCCGCTGTGGTTTCTACCTCCACGACTTTGCATGTTACCACGATTGCTGCTGCATCTTCTGCTCTAGTGGTTTCTACCACCGTGTCTCCCACCCCTCAGTAAGAACAGGTTAAGAAAGAGAAGTTTTATCGCTTATTTCCACAGTTATTTCATTTTGTTAACCATGGCTCTCAGGCTAACCCTGCTTCTAGTTTGGGGCCCCCTGTTTCTAGTTTTTCCAATATTGTCCCTGAAGTTATTACTATTGATAATCTTCCGATTTCCAAAGTTCCTTCCATGGTTTCTTTGCCCGTTGCTTCCAGTACAGCTGGTGTCAGTTTCGCTTCAATGGCCGATCCAATTATCGGCGCAAATTCCGGTCTGCCTTCTCTGCGCGGCTTTCCTGGTTTCACTTCCGGGTGTCCCCCTTACCCTGGGTGGGCTTACTCCTTCTCTATCTCTAATACTGTTTCTGGTCCTCCCCCTCTTTCTGCCGCCCCTCCTGTTTACACCACCCTACCCCATATGCATGTTCATCCTACCTTTTTAGGTCCTTTAGGGATTCCTACCGTTCAGCCCAGTAATTACCCTGCGGCTTCAGGAATGCCTTTCCCTTTTTTTCCGCGGGGGGTTGGGGGGGGGGGGGGTTTGGGTTAAGGGGTAAATTAGGTCAGTTTTCCCCTGAGAGAGGTTAGTCAGGGTATCCCGGATATGTGGTCCCGTCAAATTTGTCCCAATTTCAACATTATGGTGTGGGCACAAGCCGATCTGTGCAGCCTTCTACTGGATATCCTTCTTTGTTTAATCCGAGTAATTACACTGGGGCTGGGGTAAGGGGTTTGCCAGCCGGTGGGTCGTTACCCAGTTATCCTAGAATTTGGGAAGGGGGGGGGGGGGGGGGGAGGTTTCAGTTAGGTCAGATGGGATATGCTAAGCTCGGACAACCAATCATGCCAGGATTGGGATATCCTCAACAAGGACGGATCGGGTCCACCTCTTGCGTTTCTCATCTATTTGGCTGGGAGATTCAGTCGGCTCCATTTCCGCCAGGCTATAAAAGTTTAGGTAAGATTGATAAATATGATGGCACTACCGACCTAACAGCCTATTAGATGCAATGCATGAGTGTGATGGATGCTGCTAATCTATCCGATGCTAATCGCTGTATGACGTTTCATCTTACCCTCAAATGTCAGGCTATTAATTGGTATTGTACTCTGCCATGTAATTCCATTCATTCATTGTATCAGTTTGGAGATTTGTTTCTAACTAATTTCATGGGCAACAAAATTTTATCTAAACCCATTTCTCATCTAATGAATATAACTCAAAGGGTGGGTGAAGGGTTGCAAGTCTATATAGATCAGTTTAACATAGAATCTAGGCAATGCCATTAAAATGACGATATGACTATGATGGGATCATTTATTAATGGATTACGGTCGGGACCTTTTGCCACATAATTAGCTATTAGACCCCCACATTCTTATTTTGAAATGATGGTTACGGCTACAAATTTTGCTATTATTGAGGATGCCGCGGCAATTAAACAGGAGCGAGAGAGAGGACTTTTTGATGCTTATGGTAAGCGTAAAGCTTCTTCCCCAGTTCCTAACTTTTGAGGGGGGAAGAGGCAAAACTTTATGGGTATTGCTAATATTGGTCCAAGGACTAGGGTCGGTGTTAATACTTTGCAGGTGATCGAGCCATTTTTCGTGCTACGAGCAGATATATATGCAGCCATCCAGCACCAAGGGTTATTACCTCCAGCTCGTCCCATACCAGGCCCTACAGATAGGCTCAACCCTAGTAGCTATTGTAATTATCATAAGCATATTGG